>PVKA01000248.1:204761-231510 GCA_004027165.1 Ctenomys sociabilis
TTTTTTTTTTTTTTTTTTTTTTTTTTTTTTTTTTTTTTTTTTTTTTTTTTTTTTTTTTTTTTTTTTTTTTTTTTTTTTTTTTTTTTTTTTTTTTTTTTGTTCAACTGGGGATCGAACTCAGGCTCTTGCCAAGGAAGCAGTCATTCCACTGAGCCTTCTCCCCAGCCCCTATGTGTGTGTTTCTGTCTCTACCACTGTATTTTTCTCTGTCAGCAGTGTCTTGCTATGTTGACCAGACTAGTCTTGGACTTTTGGGTTCAAGTGGTCCTCTCACCTCAGCCTCTTGAATTTGGGGGCTTTAGGTGTGTGACACTATGCATGGCTCAAAATATCACTTGCCTAAGTAGTTAGTCTCTGAATAAGAGTACTTAATTCTAGATTCTCTGATGACAAGCATATTTCTTTTCACTCTCTATCCAAGAGGTGGAGCAAGTAAGAAATGAACATTTTGCCTTGCCCCCCAGATATAAGAATGATCTTGATCACATGACCTTCAATGTCTTTGTAATTTGTAAATTTGTAATTCCATTTCATTTGTCTTGGTGTTAAGTAAATTCACATCAGAGTAGTATTCAAGTGATAGATTTCCTCCCTTACCAAAACACTACTCAACTAGTTAGGTCAGAGTAGTATTCAACTGATAAACTTTCATCTGAGTAGTATTCAATTGATAGATTTGCTTCCTTATCAAAACACTACCTAACTAGTTAGGTCAGAACTTGGATATTTTCTGGAACATGATGATTAAAAAAGGATTGACATTGAATGACAGAAAAGCTGATTGAATGGGGCAGAGCCTACATTTGCATACGGACCTTGAGTCTGACCTGGATTTGTAGGTTATTCTGCGACAACTCAAGACACAGAGGAGGGATGCCTGTCCACCAACTCACCTTATTCAAATGAGAATCTGACTCTCATCAGACTCTGATCCTAAGGAAAGCATTCTAGTTTATTGCTTTTGGGTAGTCTCAAGTTAACCTGTAGAGACTCTTCAGTTACCCAATAGGACCTCATGCAGCTGCCTGTGGATAAATCTGGCACTTCTGTGAGCATTTTAATAGAGCACTGATTACAGATTGCAGGCACCTGGTGCTGTGTTTTCTGTTGAGGCTAAAGGGTGCAGTTCCAAAGACAAGAATTGGGCTTGACAGATTCCTATTTTTTTACCCTTTTGTTTGCCAGTGCTTTGAATAGTTACTGAGAAACTGTTACAGCAGCTGATCTAGGCTGTAATGTGGTTAGTATGTGCACATGGAGGCTAGCAATGCCAGGATGTGAATTCCCAGACTGATAATGTACATATGACTTTGCCCAAGGTGTGTGCTCTTGTCATTGGCCCTGAGCACCAAGAATGTAGAAGGGGCATCTGTTAGAGCCAGCATGCAGAAGTCTGTGACTTGGGACTTGGCCAAAGCTATTCTATGGTCCTTTGATTACCTCAGGCTGTTCCACTTGGGGAAGCCATCATTTCTTTTGGCCTTGACAGCCAAATGAGAAAATATAAGCTGTGAAAATTCAAGGAGGAAAGGGTGGTAGCCAAAAAGGTTTAGCAACCTATGGACTAGCAGTGTTCTATTCCAGGACTAATTTCATGCCTATTCCCAAGAAAAACAGAGAATTTCAAAACAGTTCCTTCTGTGATTAAACATTTTCTCTTTCTCTCTTCTCCCTCCTCTCCCAACCTACTGCTGGTTCTCCCTTTCCACAAACATGGGAGATGGCAATATTTTATATTATCATTTTATGCTTTTTAAATTTTACTTGAAGGAGCATTGTAGTAAAATACAGACCAATGCCTTGGCTCTAATTCTAACTTTTGCTACTCCTTTAATTGTATGACTTTGGAATTACCCGGTGGACTTAAGTTTCTGTATGGGTTCAATGACATCATTGGATAAAATAAACAACTACCAGTATCATCATTACTACCATTTTATTTTTAGGATTGTTATATTTGCCTCATTTTTCTTTTCATCTTAAGTGTAAGCTGCTGGTGGGCAGGGCCCGAAAAGACATCAAGGAATTGTTGGTTTGCTCCTTTGTGAAGGTCTTGTGAATATCATTCTCAGTAATATGTACTCCCTGTCTGAGCTTTTCATATTTGTGAACTTGGGTAGCACTATGAAGTAAGCTAAGGTTGTTTGAAGCACTGGCAGCATGAGGTGGAAGGCACATAATGTTGAGAATGAGCTAACAAAAGGGCCAGGTTGTGCTTTTGAAATGCCAGAGGGGGGTAATACAGTAAAGAAAGTGGAAAGAGGAGTTTTCCTTGAGAACCAGCAGAAACCTTTGAAATATGTCCCTTTCATATCAAAACCTTTTCTGGTTTGAAAAGCTACAAGTTTCATAAAACTGCCTCATGGCTACCATCCAAGATCTTCTCAGGAGTTGACTTCTGTTGTAAACTGCTAGAATTGAAAGAAGGATGCTGAACAGTGGTGACGAATTTTGGTAGACAGCAGCCTGCTATGGAGACGGAGGTCTTTTGTGGAATCTCTCGGCTAATGTAGCATCAACTCTCCAGGTTTGTTTATGGAATCAAAATGAGTTCTGTCCTAACAACGCTAAGCAAACTTCTTTCCCAACTACGCAGCATCACATGCACACCTGAAAGGAACAGATACAAAACGGTGTCAGAGTACAGCTGGATTCCTTATTTTTATGGCAGCTGAGTAGAGATAATAACAATACCTTGTCCATCAGAATACAAAGCTGATCAGAAACAAAATTCTGAAGCAATTGAGTTTGTCTTCATTCATCTCCAGTGCATTTTGGTTCCTTACTCTTTCCTTTCACTTTTTATTTCTTCAGTATAAGTTGATAAGGAAGAGTAGAGACGCTTCCAGAGTATAACTTTCTGTATTTCAATCCTCACTTTCTTCTTGAAAATTTGTGTGATTCAGAAAAAGCTGTTTAACCATTCTAAGTTTCAGATTGTTTATCTGCAAACTAAATTTCCCTTTTTACAGCATAAACATTTTAGTAAGGGTTTTTAAATATTGACATCACATATCTCAGCCTCTTATGTAAAAATCTCAAGTAGAAGTACCCTTGGAGGTGGGAACAAAACTTTCTACCACCATTCTGATTATACTGCATAGTCATAAATCCATGAAAAAGGAATCCAGGAAGAATCCTTGACCATTGAAGAAGACAGTTAAAATTGGAATTACAGTTCTTGACCAGAACTTTGTGAGATCAGAGTGTTAATGAATCTGATTAGAAATTTTATTTCTGAAAAAGAAATATTAGAGGACATCGTGCCTTGCCATTTAAACCTACAATGTAAGTACATATAAAATGGGCCCAGAAAGCATCACATTTCTTGTGTACATTTCACTGCTTTGAAAGACTTTAATAGCAGACTCTAATACTAATGACATACCAATCACAGGTAACTCATCAACACTTTCTAAAGAAGTCAGGAGGAGGTATCATTCTCCAAATCAGTGATTCAAATTGTAGCTGTTTTAAAAGTTGGTATTGGATTTACAGAATGTGTTGAAGAAGTTTTACACACTTGTTTAAAAGAAAATTTCAGAAAATAATTATGCTTGTTTTCAGCTATATCTCAAGTATTTATAGGCTTCATACACTTAAAAAAATGGAGATTCTCTCTTAAAGGCTCATTATTGTTTTAGTGTTCTACTCCAGGTTTGTTCCAAAATAGAATTTACTTAATCAAGAAAACATTTACCTCAGATCTAACTATAAATATGTGATCTTCAGCTAGCTAAAGATTTTGTTCATCAATTATTTTTAATGGTGGTAATTTTTAAAACCATGACTTCTATAATAAAGCAAACTATCCTCTAAGGGGAAACATTTCAACCACTCTCTAAGCCCTCCCTTTTATTTTATGTATGGGTTTAATGTTATTTCCTCTGTTTTTTCTTTTCTTCACAAATAAAGTGAACATACTAATTCAGCAAGTAGCACAGAAATTAGTGTATATTTAAAATGTTTATTAACATGTAAACTCAATCTTCATGTGGCTTTTGTCTGTCTGTATCTAAACATGGTTAAACCGGGGTGGATTTGGCTATTTCCAGTTTTTCTGCTATAAGTGGTGTTCTTAGACTAGTGTATTGTTTTCTTAGCTTGTTAAGAAAGTTTTAGACTCCATCATTATATGAGTGCTCAGTAAAATTAGAGGTTGCAAAAAAAAAATGTGAGTCTCTTTTTTCAGTTTTCCTAGCCATGACTCTCTTTTAAATTCACTCTTTAAGGCCCTCCTTGCACTTTAGATTGGTAATCCTATTATAACAAGCTACATTTTAGGTTGGGTTATTATTTTGTTTCTACTTCTATTGTAGAATGAATATATAGGCATCATAGAACCAGCTTAGCTGCTCCTTGGAACTTTCACTTTTGAATGTGGAGATTCTGTTTTCAGAAAGAAGGATGCTTATCAAATCTTCATTTTATCTTAAAATATCCTTCAAGAGCATGTCCTGTATGTGAAGGCTTGGCTCTTAAATGTTCCCCAAAGCCATTTTTTTGAAGACTTGCTTACCATGCAGTGGGATCTATAAGAGGTGGAGGTTAGGTTATTAAAAGTATTACCTTGAAGGCAATATGGGAAGCCCTGGCCCTTCTTCGGAGGAAGCAGCCTCTTTGCATGAGGTGAGCAGCCTCTTCTACCATGTGTTCCCCAAGTACTGCCTTGCTTGCCAAAGGCCCACTCAAAAATCAACCGAAACTTCTCAATCCATAAGCTAAATAAAACTTTCATCCTTTAAATTGTTTATCTCAGGTATTTGTCAAAGTAAAAGAAAGCTGGCTTATAACTTTAAAAAATCCTTCAGTCAGGTGCAGTATCATATGCCTGTAATCCAACTATTAGAGAGCCTGAGGCAAGAGGATTGCATATTCAAGCTTAGCCTGAGAAGTTCAGCAAGCTCCTGTGTCAACATGAAAAGCAATAATGCTAATAAAAAAGTTATAGCTGTGTACATTGGTAGAATATTTATAGCACACCTGAGGTACTGGATTAAATCTCCAGCAAAACAAAACACACACACACACACACACACACACACACACACACACACTCTTCCAAATGGCATATCCTATGCGTTATTTTCTTAGTGACATTATTGTTTTTCAGCTTTGTCATATTGTTGTTGGCTATCATGGATCCTTGGTTTAATATAAGTGGAAATTAAAACTAAATCACACATTTAGAGGAGAAAAAATACTTCAGTCAAAAGATTAAAGGAAAGACAAGAAAGGATTGCAGTTTAAATAATGGAGGGGTACATTATAATGCAGGACTTCAGACTGGCCCACCTGCAAGGTTGGGGAAGACAGTTTTCAGTATTAGCTAGTGGTCTGGGATCTGGCTGATCCTCCTTTTGGTCCTGGTGTCATAGCTTTGGAATCCTCGTGTTTGAGCGATGGTTCTGTTTCCAGGAAAGGATTGTCTGTGCATGGGACTATCAGGTGGAACTGTGTCTGTCCTGAGATCCAGGGAATCACAAGTTTAGGACAATGGCTGAAGGCTTCTGGGTGAGGCTGAGTGTCTAAGGAAACCCCTTATTTTGGTGGGCCCAATCTGGAAGGGGGAAGAAGTCACATAAATTCAGGGTTAATCAATCCTGTTGGGCCTATTCCTTTATAGACTATAAATGATCAACAAACATATCCTATGTAAAGATGAGAAGAGATATAACCCAAGACTTATTGCAACAAAGAATACAAAGTAAAAGTCAAGCTTTGTTCTACTTTCAGTCACTTATTTGACATCTATCTGCAGGCCCAGGCAAAGTCATGGTTCACAGCAAAAATGGCCTTTAAGTCCCTGGCTTCCCAGGAAGAAAATACAAGTTACGTATCAAGAGTCCCAGGTTCTTCCTGTTTTCCATCCTAATGGCGGTCTCCAACTATGTTACAATTGCAATGATATTATTTATTTAAGTTAGGATGTAGTGATTCACAAAACCATTAAAAAGTACAACTATCATGTAAATAAACATCAATAAACTGAGGAGACCTCATAGGCTGAATGTAAAACAATGTTTGCTGTTTGGATACCAAACCTTAAAGAAAACTGTGCTTCTGAACATATAAACAAGGAAAGAGGAGATGAAAATAGTCTTGGTTTATCATGGAAGCAGACATGAGTCACTGGCTCAGAGAATCCTGTGAACATAACATGTCTTACAAAGAATTTGTATACACAGGGAAAAGAAAGAACCATGTCTTGTAGTATTTAGCAGCCTGATGGATGAAAACAGTTTTCCTACCTTAAAGAGTTAAAATTATCATCAGGGATATTGTATATAGTGGTAGTGTTTTTTGTATGATCACTTGTGCATGGTGGGTGTGTCCCAAAAGTGAATAAGTTGTGCACTTGGGTTTGTTCAATAGGACTTTGGCCCCTGCTTTTTGCAGTAATTACTCAGAGGAAAGGTATCATTTTTTTCATGAAAATTTCTTCTAGGCTTTGTTTTGCTTTTGTTTCTTCAGTTCTGGGGATTGAACCAAACTAATATGCATGTATGATCTTTTTTGTTGATTGGTTTTGTTATTGAGCCAAAATTTCACCAAGTCACCAAATTCCCAAGCTGGGCTCAAATTTGTGAGCTTTTTACCTCAGCCTCCTAGAGTGCTGGGATTACACGTAGGCAATATTATGCCTGATTTCTTTGAAGAGGGAAATTTACTAATTTCCCATTAGGGTTGTTATGCTTTGTGTACCCCCTCAAAGCCTCATGCACTTTTAAGTGGGGCTTTTTGTAGAGGTAACTGAGGTGCTAAGATTAAAGGTGACTGATTGCTAATCCAGCCACTGACTGGATTGGTACAACCCAAATCACAGTAGTCTGGATAAAAGAGGCAGAAAATGGCTTGTTTCTTTCCCTCCTGTCTTGTTGTTTTTGCTATTTTCCTCTATCATGTGACATTCTGCTTTGGAACCATCTGGTCACAAACTGAAACCTCTACAAACTTTTCATCTTTAACTTTGGATATTGGGTATTTGATCTCATCAATGGGCAAAAAATAACTAAGACAAAGGTGTCCAACACCGTGAGTGGACTAGACACAAAAAGTACAAGAGCCACAATTGACATATACATAACATATTTTCATATGGCTTCAAGACCTAAAAGAAAGAGTGTACCTCAAAATCAAAATGTTTAAGGTAGTATATGTCACCTAGTTTGGTTATAATGAATTGAGTAGTACAGACTCACTGATATATATTCTTGTTTTAAATATAGAGATAATTGTAGAACATATTGGTAAGCTTTTTGCTAGACAATTCTTTAGTATTTGATATTTATTCATTTCAATGAGAAAAAATAGCAATGAAACTGTTTCAAAACAGGTTAGTAGGAGAGTTACAATAATTACTATATTGGATATTGCTGTCTTCATAGTTATCCAGAGGACAAGAAGCAGACAAAAAACTGGGAGACCACTGAATTATAGGGTGTCATAGCACATATTCTCTTATGTCCTGGGTCCTCACTGAATTTGAAGGGCTAGGGCCAAAATATTGGCTATTCTTGTAGCCCCTCTTTTTCCCTAATTTTTGGTCTGCAAAGTTTAGCTGTTAAACATCCAGAAAAGAAGCTTAATGATATTGTTACCCTGTAACAGAGACAGTTGAGCTTAGCATCATTAACTGTCTGAATATCACCTTAGACATAACATGGAACTGCTACTTTCCAACAACCATGCATTTTCTAAACTCTAATCTCTATCGAATGTGAAAAAAAAATTACACATTTTTATTCAGAAAAATAGAAATAAAATCATATATAACATTATAGCAGGACAAACCTATGGTATTGTTTTTTGTCTCATGTTTTCTTTTCTTAACTTATTTTTTTATAAACATTTACTTCAAAGAGAGTTTAGCAATAATTGATATGATACTAGAAGCAGTACACATTTAGAAGACCAAAATAATAGGTATTTCAAGCATGGTTTTAATATTATCCATTTGCTATTCTCAGTGTAGAGGCTTAGTTCACGGATATCAGTATATAGAATTAGTCAGGGTGATAATTCTACTGATTACTTGCTATTTTCAAAAACCAGATGGACCATTGCCTTAACTCTCTAGTTCATAAGATGTATGATTTTTGCCCCTGTTATATTTCCTCACTTTTCTCCTTTCTCTCTCTTCATTGTTTAATCCTTAAGTTCTTGCTTTCTATTTAACTTTCTTTCCAATTTTGTTTCTTCTTTTGAGTTCTTACACTAGGGAGACAATACGATGTTTACATATGTGGGACTGGTTTATTTCACGAGTATAGCTTCAAAGAGCATCCACTCATATATGAAGACTGAAAGTTTATTTTTCTTTATAGCTGAGTAATACTACATTGTATAAAAACACCATAACTTTTTCATCCATTTTTCAGGTGAAGGACATTTTGGTTGTCTCTAAGATTTGGCTATCACAAATTATATTGTATAAATATAGGTGCACATATATTGCCATGATATGATGTTTTTAGTTCCTTTGGGAAAATTCCTAGAAAAGGGATAGCTGGATTGAAAAGGATTTCCAGTCCTAGTTTTTAGAAGAGTCTCCAGACTGATTTCCATAATGTTTGTATCTTCTATGTTCCTACCAGGAAGGGTTCCTTTTCCTATCCAGCCTCTTCAACATTTGTTGTTCATGGACTTCTTTATGATAGTCATTCTTTTGGGGGTGAGATAGTATCTCAGGGTTGTTTTAATTTGCATTTCACAAATGGCTAGGGATGTGAAGCATTTTTTTCATGTATTTATTTGGTTCTGGTATTTCTTCCTCTGGGAAGTGTGTGTTCATCTCAAAAGCCCATTTCTGCATTGGGTCTTTGAAGTTTGGGCCCTAAATTTTTTTAGTTCTTTATAAATTCTAGATTGAAGAGGTTTGTTTGATTGCTTATTAGTTAAGATTTTTTTCTGAATTTGTGGGTTATCTTGCACTTTGTTGGTAATTTCTTTTGACATGAAAAAATTTCTCAGTAAGAGGAGGTTACAGTTAATTCTTTCAAATATTTCCCATGTAGTTTGACTTCTGCTCAATTGTTTACACAGCCCGATGTCTTCAAGATTTCCACCTACTTTATTTTCCAGGAGTCTTAGTGTTTATGTTTTAATGTTTAGATCTTTAATCCATTTTGACTTTAGCTTAGTGCATGATGATAGACTAGGGTCAAGTTTTAGTTCTTGGCATGTAGAAAACCAGTTTTTCCAGCACCAGTTGTGAAAGAGGCAGTCTTCCAGTAAGCTTGTTTGGCCCCTCTGATGAAGATCAGGTGGCTGAGTGTGTTTGTAGTTGCATCTGCAACTTCTAATTTCTTTCCTTGATCCTCATATCTATTTTTTGTCAATACCATGCTGATTTTATCTCAGTAGCTTTGTAGTATAATTTCAAGTCAGGAATTGTAATGCCTACTGCTTTACTTTTGTTACCCTCGATTGTCTTTGCTATTCTAGGTTATTTTCTGGTTCCAAATAAATTTTAGGAACAATTTCTCTAGGTTTAAGAGTTTGTGGTAGTTTGATATGTTTGCATTAAATCAGGACAGCAATTTTGGGAGTATGGCCATCTTCACAATGTTGGTTCTTCCTATCCAGGAGCCAGGAATATCTTTACATTTTCTGAAATCTTCTATAATCTCTTTTGCAAAATACTGTAATTTCTTCTTTAAATTAATTTTATTGAGAAACAGATAGCAAAGAAACAGTTTCAAAACTGATTGATAGGACAGTTTCAATAATTAATATAATGTAAAATTTTATCTTCTCAGTGATTATTCATAGTACAAGATGCAGACATAATATCCTGTCCATTTACTATTAGTACAAATCTTTCTTCTCATTGAATTAAGAGAGAGTAGCTGTATATCTATCCTAAATGGTTTGTATATACAAATGCAAAATGTTCCTTCCTTTGTATCCCCTTTTATGTTTAGTTTTGTTAGATAGGTATGCCACTGCCATTTTAATATTGTAGGTATGTAAATTCAATAAAATAATCCAATATAGTCTAATAGTCCATAATAATAGTGGGTTTTCTGTAGGACTGGCCATGTCAGAAGTTTTTGACTTAAGCCTTTCATAGTTCAGCATACTAATATGACTTTACTTTTTATACCTTGTTTTTATACTTTTCTGCTGAATTGTTAATACTGAGCTAAAGCAAGACCTATATAACTTTTGTATCTGATAAATTCAGTCAGGTCCCCTCAGGATTTTTCTTGTAACACTGTGCCATATCCTTTGTCAGTGTCAGACATGTGGATGAGTCACGGCCATTGCTTGACCAATTTGCTGTCTGTGACAGCCTGAGAGAATGTTTTCTCTCCATGTAACACTCCTTAGGCATACTCTATCTCATTGATCATGCTCTGTGGCCCCATAATCCCCTTGATCAGAAAATTCCGCAGAAAACTGGGTTACATGATGTTACAGTATAGGTTCTCCTATGTTCTGAGTCTTTACTGACCTTGAAAGGCAAGGGCCAAAATGTTGGCTGTCCTTGCAGCCCTTCTTTTTTTCCTAATTTTTGTTCTGCAAATTTTGGTTGCTAACTCTTCAGGAGAGAAGCTTATTATTAACCTACAACTTATGCAGTTGGGTTTAACCTCACTATCTTTCTGAATATCAAACATTTTAGACTTAACATGGAACAGATATTTTCCATCAAGTACTGATATGTTAGACTTTCATTCTCTACAGAATATGGAAAAAATTTAAAAAATAAGAAATATTTTAAAAACAGGAATAAATAATTACATAGTTTACACAGAAATTTATAAACCTAATCATGTAAAGCATTGTAGCAGGACAGCCCAGTGACATTTTTTCTTGTCTCTTTTTTTCATTTATTACCCTTTTTTGTTAAACAAACATTTTCTTCAGTACATTTTGAGAAGCAAGGATGTCAGGCATCCCAAGCACGACCCTTCTATTATATATTGCTGTTCTTAGTGTAGTTGCTTAGTTCACAGGTATCAGTCAGGGTGAGAATCCTCTCAATTAACTGCTAGTTCAGAAACCGGCTGTTTCTCAGGATCATTGTTTTACCCATCTTGTGTATATAAATGTATGGCTTTGCTCATGTCATTTTTCCCAAGCTTTTTTCCTTGCCCTCTAGAGTACTGTAATTTCAACTGAATAGATCTATTCTGTAGTTAGATTACTTCCTAAGTATTTCATTTTCTGCAGTGCTATTGTAAAAGGTATTGTTTCTCTAATTTCTTTTGCACTGTGTTTTTTATCAGTGTAGAGGAATACTATTGACTCTTGGGTACTGACTTTTTATTCTATGCTACTGAATTTGTGTATTAATCCTAGTAGCTTCTTGGTGGAGTATTTTGTGTCTTACAAATAGAGTATCATGTCATCTGCAAATAATGAAAGTTTAACTTTTTCTTTACCTGTTCTTATTCCTTTAGTTTTCCTCTCTTGTCTAGTCACTTTAGCTAATGATTCTAGAACTATATTGAATAGGAGTAGTGATAGAGGACATCCTTGTTTTGCACCAGACTTAAGAGTATAATATTTCTGTTTTTTCCCCATTTGCATTTGGATTGTCATAGATGACTTTTATCAAATTTAGGTAAAAGCCATTTATTCTAATATTCTGTAGGTCTTTGAACGTGAATGAGTGTTGAACTTTGTGAAAAGGCTTTTCTGCTTCAATTGAGATGATACTGTATTTTTTGGATTTGGGTCTAATGATATAGCATATAACATGTATAGATCTGCATATGTTGAACCATCCTTGTATCCCTGGTATGATTCCTTACTGGTCATGCTGTATAATCTTCATCATTTGCTGTATTTTATTTTCTAATATTTTATTGAGGATTTTTGCATCTATGTTTATGAGAAAGACTGGCATGTAGTTCTCCTTTTTAGTTGTATCTTTTTCTGGTTTTGTTATCAATATATTATTTGCCTCCAGAATGATTTTGGGAAAATTGTTTCCTTTTCAACTTCATTGAAGAGTTTAAGGAGTTTTGAGATTATGTCTTCTATAAATTTCTTACATAATTCAGCTATTACTTGATCAGGACCTAAATTTTTCTTCATCAGTACATTTTTTATTATGTTTTTAATTTCACTGAGGTGCAATATTGTAGTATTTATTTATTCCACTTCTGTTGTTGTAATGTGTGAGTTCACAGATACATGTTCCTCTAAGAACTGCTTTCATTGCATCCCATAAATTCTGATAAGTCGTGCTTGAATTTTCAATTAATTGTAGATATTGTTTACTTTCTTGTTTAATTTCATCAGTAACTGATTTGTTGCTGAAGAGGGCGTTGTTTAATTTCCATGTATTTATGTGGATTTTTCATTTGTTTTGTCATATTTTTCCAATTTCATTGTGCTTTTGTAAGATACTATACATGGAATAATTTGTTTTCTTGCATATACTTGAACATACTATGGAGTAGTATGTGGTCCATTTTAGAAAGTGTCCCATATGCAGCTGAAAAAAATGTGTATTCAGCTGTGGTTGGATTGAACACTCTGTATATGTCCACTAAGTCCATTTGTGCCAAGTTCTGGTTAAGTTTTGCTACTTCTCTGCTAAGTTTTTGTCTACTTGACCTATCTTTTCAGATTGAGGATGAGTTAAGGTTTCCTGTTAAGATTGTGATGTAGGCTATTAGATTTTTCATATCCATTAAGTTTTGTTTTATATAGTTGGTTGCTCCTATGTTTGGTGCATATATATTTATGACTGTTACCTCTTCCTCTTGTATTTTTCCCCTAACCAGTATGTAATCTTCTTCTTTAGTTCATTTGATCATTCTTGGTTTGAAGTTCAGACTGTCTTCAAACAGGATTGCTACCCCTGTTTTTTTTCTTTTCTCTCTCTCTCTCTCTTTTTTTTTGCAGAACCGGTGATTGAACTCAGGCCCTTGTGCTTCCCAGGGAAGTGCTTATCGCACTGAGCCATCTCCACAGCTCTGAAGCATGTAGTATTGTTTTTTTCATCCTTTGACTTTTAACGTATGAATTTCTTTGTGAGTTAAGTGTATTTCTTCTATATAGCATATTGTTCAATTTTGCTTCCTAATCCATTCTGAGAGTCTACTTTTTTTAATTGGTGAATTGAGTCCATTTACATTGGTGGTTATAATTGAGATGTATTGACTTATGATTGACATGTTATTTACCTGGTATTGTATACCCCTCTTTCTCCTGTATTTAATTTATTTTCCCTATTTCCATTCTCATTCATGGAATTATTGTCTTTTTGGTCTCTCTAGAACATTGTTCAGTAGTCTGTGAAGGGTTGGCTTTGTGGTCATGAAATTCTTTAGTTGTTCTTTGCTACAGAAGTATTTAAATTCTCCATCAAACTTGAAAAGGAATTTTGCAAGGTATAGCATTCAGGGCTGAAATTTATTTTCTTGGAGGACTTGAAGTGTATTGTTCTATGCTTTTCTTGACTTGATAGTTTGTAAAGAAAAATCTGACATTATTCTGATTTCTGGGATCTTGATTGTCATGTCTGGGTGTGTTTTTAAATGGGTTGATGTTAATAGAAGTTCTATATGCTTCAGTTACCTGAATGTAACCAAATATTATTTTCCCATTTTTGGGAATTTTTCTGCTGTTACTTCTGCCATATTCTTTTTATATCATTTGTATTGGTTCCTTTTTTTCTCATTGATTTGTACTGGTCTTATGTTGTTCATCTTTGCATCATCATGAAAATGTTGAATAATTTTTTTCCTGCATCCTAGTTGTTTTTAAAAGATCTTTTTTTAAAACTTTTCTCTAGTTGCAATGGGACTTCAAAGGTTGAATCACTGTCTATATTTTTATTCATATGGCTTTGCCAGCTTGTGATTAAGGTTTTAATTTCCTGTATATCTCTTTGAATCTGTTTCGTTTGTTCTATTTCTTTCCTATATTGGTCATTAAGGATTCTATCATTTTTCTATTCTCTTTCTTTTTTAATCAGTAACTTTTTTAGAAGTACTTTATAATTATTTCATTATACTTATCATTTTGTTTTTTACTTCAGGGATATTTTTCTAATGTGATTTCTGATATACTATTCTGCAGTTATTTTTTTTTATTTCAGATGCTATTAATTCAGAGATTTCCAATTTCTTCCATGCTAGTGCCTCTTGCAATTGTTCTGGGTGGGCTTGGGGCCTGAGAATGCATTTTGCTCTTTCTATTTGTCATTTTATATAGCACTGTTTTCTGACATTTGGTTTAGAACTTTGGTGCAGTCATTATCTAACCACCTACAGAAATTTTAACACAAGAGAGATTATGTGGTTAAAGCAATTACTGTTTTGTAGTTACAGAACTACAATTAGGAACACTAATAATGGGTAGTCATATTTAGCATTTGACAAACTTTTGTAAGTAATGGGTTTGTATTTTAGACCATAAGAGCAAACATTATGTCTGTGTAGCTAAACACATTGGAAATTTGTATTTAAATCAGTTCCCCTAAGTTCTTTCTGATCACCTCCCCTTGATATATATGTGATCTTTCAGATTGACTAATTCTAATGGTTAAATGTTGCCCCCTCTATTGATCAAGAGAGAGAGAGAGAGAGAGAGGATACTCTCATAGATCTGGGTCTTGAATGCTGTGTCAGCTCACTAGGTCTAGATCTACCAAGTTTGAACTATTCCCGATATTTCTGTCTTGGGTCTGGCTGTTGTGCTCATCTTCTTCCTGCTGCAGCCCATGGAAGTGAATCCACTATGCCCCTCTAGAAAGATGTTCAGCTCCTGGATTAGATGGTTGGTTATGGCCCCTAGCCTCTCTGCAGGGAGTTCTACTTAAGGATTACACACCAGGTCTGTCCATAGAGAAGATTCCCATGTGTGTGTGTAGATGGTTACCTACACATGTTGGCCCTTTGGCACTTGCTGCAAAGGGATACAGTGAGCAGGTGGAAGCTCCCATACATACTCCAGACCTGGGCTCTAGCTGGAAAGGAATCTGGGGAGCACCAGATATCTCTTTATGCATCTAAATATAACATACAATTTTACAATCATGAGCTCATTTTCTGTTCTATAATCTCCTTGTTTTATTTCTGGATTATCTTATGGTCATATCTCCAAATCAATAGATGTCGCAGCATAATATTCCATTGGGTATATAGCTGCATTACATTTAACCAATAAAGATTGCTGACTATATATATATATATATATATATATATATATATATATATATATATATATATATGTTGTTTATAATGTTTGGTTGAAGAAAAATATCTGAGGTAAACACTATCTATAATATATGCATGTATACATGTTTGTATATTTTTTCTAATAGTATTTTGTTCAGAGAGCTTCAATTTATTCATTTCTGTGAGAGTCATAATATTCTCATATTCCTTAGACCAACAGGAGTAAGCAAACATAACATAGTGTGCCATTCAGTACTTTTGAATGAATCTTTGGAAGATGCATTTAGTGGCCATCTGGATTCTATGTTTTGGATTATATGTGTGTATAGTTTATAAATTCCTTTGGAGTACTGTACCAACTATAGTGATTCATTACTGAATTTTTACAGAGCATTTGTCATGTACTTTCGTTTATGAAATAGTTTTACTTAATTTATAAATAATTCATTGAACACAGAAAAATACCTCAAACACTGGTTCTGAGCTATTGTATAGCAAAATAAACTGGACAGGTTTTCACAAAAACAAGGCTACATTTCTGACCCTTTTATTTTCTTTGGCAGAACTGAAGATTGAACTCAAGCCCTTGTACTTGCCAGGAAAGAGCTTATTCGACTGAGCCATCTCCCTGCCATCCACCTTCTGACCCCTTTATCTCTGTGGTTATAACCTGGGCCTCCAGGTGATATTGATGTACACTATTGGTCTGGGATTTATCTTTTTTTTGAGCTTGAGGAAATCTTTATTGGATAGAAAAGCTTTTGTCGGAGAGGGACAGAAGAGGGGTTGCCCCAGGAATTCATCTTTTAAAATATTTCTTTGCCTATCTTCAAATATTTTTCTAGCAAAAAGGAGAAAATTTTGCTTTTGCTCATATTCCTATGGTTTTAGATTTCCTGTGGAGAAGTCTGTGAGTCCTTCGAAGATGTTGCTAGAGGATTTTCTATTTATAATATTAATTCTTAATTTTGTAAAACTTGTTAAGCTTTAATTACTGGTTCTGGATTTTCTAGTCCCATCTAATTTCCTGCCATGGCGAGCCTATTCCATAGCACTTATTTATTATGGTACGATTGAATTTGAATTAAACAGTGATTGAATTTGTAGTGACTTAATTTTAAATGTTGGATGTTACTATCAGATTAAAATTATGTTTATTCTAGTGGCTTACCTGATTTCCTTCTTACTGTCTATTTATAATAACTATTAAGAGTATTAATTCAACTATATTGAAACACTGCCTGAAATAACTAAAAGTCTTTATGAATTTATTGTTACAAACATGCTTACATACTTTGGCCAGATTAATGTTTTCCTTTTGAGAACTATCTTACCAGAGAAGGACACAGAATTAAGAAATTGCTATTGATAACATTAATCCTTTCACAAGTACTTAACTTTTAAGAGGAGCTAAATTCACCTAAGATTCTCATCTCCCTCAGTGGCTCCCACCCCAGCTTAATTTCCTGTGTCAGGCCCTGTGTTCCAAAGAAGGCACGACCTCCAAAACATGTCACTGGCTGGCAACCAGGCCTTTAGCACATGTCCAATGGGGGTCTTTGCATTCCCAGACACAGTGAGATCATCTGATTATATAGGTGGGTGGTTGAAGTTGTACTTATAGGATTTCAAATGAAAGTGGCAGTGTAGAGAAGTCCAATTTTAGAAAATGGTGTTTTCTTCTATTTCTAAGTTGTTTTTGGGTTCACATTGCTGAAGTTCCCATATGCTAGAGTTCATCTGATTCTGCTCAAAAGTATTCCTAGAGGACACATTTTTCTCTTTAACTCCAAGTATTGTGACACTTGATATAAGAATGTCGTGGCATCTGCTTTTGAGATGAGTCGTGTTAACTACTTCATTCAGCTGATGTCTAAAAGTAGGAAGTCTTCCTCCTTATGTATAGCAGGGAGTACAACTGCCACATTGCCCAAGGCATTCATGTTGCCACAGCCAGGGCCAAAATGTGATTAGAAGGATGCTAAGCATAAGATAAGAACAGAGAAGTCAATGATGTTGGATAAATCAAGTATCCAGTAACATTAAGCTGAGTAAGTGGCACTGTTTCCACACTGGAGGAAGTTCATCCTTCTCAGCCAAAAAACTGTTTAAAGTCTGTATGGTCCACACCACCCCTAACTACCTGTAGGATATGTGTGAATGCATTGCCAGTGATGGCTTTCCATTTGCAGGATCTGTATTTCTTTTCTTACCCATTTCATCTACATGATCCCAGAGATTGCTTGAATTTCTAATTTTTACCCTAAAAAATAATACCATTTCTCAGTTCCTTGGATGGTGAAGAGCCATCTCATGTACTAACAGAAGTGCATATGTGCGAATTAGATACCTCTAAATGAAAAAAAGAATATAGAAGAAAAGAGTCTTGAGGAAAACCAGAACTGCAATATATTTCTGCAACTGCTACAGATAGCAGTCAGCTGCTTTGACCCGCAGATCAGTGGCAAGTTGGTTTCTTAGATGGAGAAGCTTTGCAGTTTTGTCCCATGGAAGCTGTGGACCAGGGAATAAAGAGTTTCTTTGTGGTAATGAAGCTTGGAGTAACAAGTGGTTTCTGGAACACCATTGCTGCTGCGCTCATCTTACTTTCTGAAGATGGGGTCCTGATCTTGGGCCAGAGATTGATTTAATCATGTAACATATAAGAGCCATAGAGCTGTTTGATTGAACCAAGAGGGGAAAGTACATTCTGTGTTGTTTTTCTACATTACTTCATGAAATGATCCTTCTTTTCCTTTCCATCACAATCTTTCTAGCCCAGGCTTTAATTTATTTTCAGTCTAC
The DNA here is from genome assembly GCA_004027165.1 of Ctenomys sociabilis. Classification (NCBI taxonomy): domain Eukaryota; kingdom Metazoa; phylum Chordata; class Mammalia; order Rodentia; family Ctenomyidae; genus Ctenomys; species Ctenomys sociabilis. The sequence continues at coordinate 222,713 of PVKA01000248.1, forward strand.
TGGCTTTAGAGTGACTGAATGGGAGCTTGACATCCAGTTAGAGGGTTGTTTATAATATAGGCCCCAAAGGGCCGGCAGTATAGCTTAGCAGACTAAGCATTTGCTTAGGTAAGTATAGCGGTGGGGTTGATCCCTGGCACAGCATGGCACCACACATGGGCACACTGAGCCCGCGATGAAGTCCAGGCATGGTGGTGCGCGCCTGAAACCCCAGTGCTGGGGAGGCAGAAATCAGGACAGTCAGTAGGAGTCCAAGCTGTGTAGTGAGAGCCTGTCTGTGCACATGTGTGCACGAGCACACACACACACACACACACACAATCTTAAAATATAGATCCCAAGATTCTCATTTATGGAGTAAAAAAGGTGGCTAAGATAATGTATTTATTGGAAGCTCTCCATGCTGAATACACATATAGGACCAGACTTGGGGCAGGCATAAAAAGACATTATGCTTACTGCCCTAAAGCTTCACCAATATCCTTTTTACTTTCTGGTGTTTTCTTCTCCAATCTACTGACAAGGTGATGTTAAACACACACACAAACACACACACACACACACACACACAAAATTATGCTGTTCATATCATTGCCCGGCTCAAAAAATTACTTTTCCGTACAATCAATCTGATAATCTCTACTAGTGAATTTCCTGATGCTAAGACCTATAAATGTGTCTTCCTTATAACACTTAATGAGACCTTTTATTTATATGGGGAGTTTTATATCAAGGACTGAAAAAACAAGATGTTGGTAAATAAAATCATTTCACTTTTACATTTATCAAAGTACTTTTTGATACATGTATGCCTGTATTTATTCAGTTACTATAAGTTTAGAAGCACTTTTATTATTCATACCATGATATGATGATCAGTAAAAGTGTTTCCAGTTTTAAGAAAACTGTTATTCAGGCACTTGATCTACACACATTCCATTACTTAGCTCTTTTGTTAGAGGAGTAAAGTAAAGATGTCTCCATGCTGGAGTAATTAAACTGAGTGTCAGAAACTTTGATAACTAGAATGATGGAACAGGGAAGCTGCTATTGAGTTCTATTGAAGCAGAATTAGTATTAAGCCTGACTTTGAGCATAATACACACAAGCAGAATTCAGAATATTGGGGAAGTACATCTTTTTTTAAAAAAAGACAAAAAACTACATATATCCTGTGGACTTTGTGTGTGTAAATATTTTTTGGGGGGATTAGTTCTGAGTCAGCCACATACTGCTTTACTTGCTTAATTATTGGACAGCTGATGCCAGTTTACCACAGGAATATAACATGTGGTAACTTCTGGCTAGCATTTCTAAAACACTCAGCATTAGTCAGATGCTTTTTTAGAGTTCTGCACCCATTTTGGCTGAAGGAAAATATAGTTTGTCAAGGCCTCAGAGCATGGAAAATCCACAAAGAAGAGGGCTAGGAAATAGGGCCTATTGCAAGAGGCTGATAGAGAAGAGTTCATTCCTTATCTGGATCAAAGAAATTAATGGTCTTCTTTTGCATATATAATTATTATGTGGAGGATGGTATAATTATTTCCACTATGAATGGAATTAGGGAAATGGATTTACATTGAGGTTAACAGATTTTGAAAGAGCCTAAATAGCTTTCTGACTTTAAGGACTGTTGAACAGTGGAAGACTCCTCCACAGGAAGCGTGAAATACGGTTCCTTGCAGATTAGGGTGGCTATTCCTTGCCAGTTAAGTGTGGTGCAGTAAGGGTAGAAATTGTCAGATATTCTAGGTGCTGTTTCATGCTGTTTATCTTATGGTGCTTGACATTTTTAAGTAGTAGATAATTATGCCATCTTTGCTTATAATTTTTTAATTTTAAAAATATTTTGTCTATTTATTTGGTACAAGGTCTAACTATAGAGCTTAGATTCATAGTGATCCTTCTGTCTCAGCCCCTCCAGCGCTGGGATTACAAGCATGTGCCACCACACCCTTTTGGTGGCTGGCATAGTGTGGGGCCAGCACAGCATGGGGTACCAGGGATCGGATTGATCTTGGGTCCTTACTCTTGCCAGGCAGGTGCTTAGACCACCATGCTATCTCCCCAAACCTTTTTCTGTATTTTTGCACAGCCTTTATAAATAAAAGACCTTGGTTGGAGTGGTTCTGTGATGCTTTTCAAATAAACAAAGGTTAAACTGTAAATTGAAGAGTAGTTTGACTGCAAATCTGCTTGTTTCTTATTCTAATATGAGCACTACAGTATTACCAATTCCAATTTTTTCTGTTGTTTTCCTTCCTTAGAAAATTCACAGTGTACCCTACTCACTTGCTCTACAATGAGTGCCAAATCTGCCATCAGCAAGGAAATTTTTGCACCTCTTGATGAAAGGATGCTGGGAGCTGTCCAAGTCAAAAGGAGAACAAAGAAAAAGATTCCTTTCTTGGCAACTGGGGGTCAAGGCGAATATTTAACTTATATCTGTCTATCAGGTAATGAAGATCACTATTATGAATGAAGCTTGATATTATTAAAATAAGTTCTGCTTGAAAACATTCCACTCTGGGAGAACTCTATGAAGTTTCAAAGTACCTGCTGTTCTACTTTTCTTTTCTATTTTGTGTGTTGTCTTCCTCTGGTCCTTATTGACACATGACATACTTATTTCTGAGGTTGTTTTACATTGGAAAGGTAGTGAAGTTTAATCTTCATGCATTTTTTTGCTCATTTCTTGCAGAGTTTGGCAGACATTTATTTGTTCATACTTGCCTTCATAGGATATGGTCTTTTCCTCTGGGGATTTTTGTTTTATAACAAGTCTTGGAATTTGGATAAGTGTCGTTATTGGCAGCCTGAATTTCATTGACATTTTTTCTCTCTAGAACATTGACAATAATTAGTAGTAGTTTGTCTAGAGATAAATATTGGCACCTTATGGAACATGAGAAAGAAGCGTTCACAAATCTTGGCTTTGCCCAACAGCAGTTGTCTTGTCAGAAAGAAGCATCTGCTTTATTAAGCTTAGAATTTTGTTGGATTTTTTTTTTTATTCTTGTTTGTGATTATGGGAGATCCTTGGGATTTACTCTGGATTCATATCAAGTTTTTTCCAAGATAAAATTTGGATGCATTTTTATGGAGTTATAACTGATGCTAATCTGGACACCTGGGGCAATTATATATTTTGATAGTACATTTGGTAATGGCATGATGGAAGAATTAAGCTTACTTTAATTCAGCTTTTTCAAATTTCTTTCATTTGTGGTGTGGGGGTAAAACTTTACTGTTTGAACCCATTTTTAGGTTTTAAAAAATAAACCTCTGATTATTTAAATTTTTCCAAATTTATTTCAACCTGGAAATAGCTTTTATCAGAAAGAACATGTGATTTTATCTTAGACTAAAGATGAAACAAAAACACAGCAATTTGAAAAGAATGGTTTTTCAATGCTCAAAAGAAAGCATTTGAATGCATATAACTTGAAACACTGGTCTCTTCTCTAAAGAGGTATTGGATGATAAAATGTGTTTATTGTTAGGAGATGTATGTATTTGCTAGAGTGCTAAGCAGTGACTGGCACATAGGAGGGGTTCGGTATCTAGTGACTGAGTGAAAGAAAGAAGTAACCTTCAGTTAATACATTTCTAATATTCTATAAGATTTAGGTTTTCAGTGAACTTTATACTCTTAAATCTATATTCCTAGAATATGTTTAGCATACTAATGTACAGAATACATTCTGTCTGTCACACTACCCAACACCCACAGATTAAAGGAGGAAAGGTTTATTTTGGCTCATGTTGAAATGCGTAGTCAGCTGGATCCAAGAGGAATGGGAGAGAAAAGCTGCACTGCCACAGTGGGCAGGAAGAAAGAAAGTAATGGGAGGAGCTGGGAGGGGAGATTTATCCTTCTGGGTCTTCTGAACAGACTCCTCCTCCTGGCAGCTCTCCTGTCTCTGTAATCCAATCTCCTTCCCAAAGCCTGGCCTGGACACTACAAAACTACTGTGATAAAATCAACATGGTATTGGCAACAAAATAGACCTGAGGATCAGTGGAATAGATTAGAAGATGCAGAGGCATCTATGAAAATACTCAGCCATCTTATCTTTGACAAAGGGGCTACACAAGCTCACTGGAAGAAAGATAGCCTCTTTAACAAATGGTGCTGGAAAACATGGCTTTCTACATGCTGAAAACTAAAACTTTGACCCAGCTCTATCACCATGCACTAAGTTAAAGTCAAAATGGTTTAAAGATCTAAACGTTAAAACAGAAACACTCAATCTCCTGGAAGAGAAAGTAGGATGAACTCTTGGGGGACATTTAGACAGAAAACACCACCTATGCCAATAAATTTGTTTTGTATTTGGGATGAAATGAATATGGAAAGAGCTTAGAATGTAATGCTTATGTTTCTTGGTCTATTCACTCAGTGTTTCCTTGAGATTTCTTGTAGATGACTATCTGAAAAGTCCATGGTCCACAAGCCACTTGAGCTTTACCCTGTATAATAGGTGTGATTAAGCTATATGGTTAATATATGACCCATTGTCATATATTCTCCTTAAAATCCTCCCCATTGATTTGAGCATGCTTTTTTTGTAAGTATTTTTGCTACTTGCTAAAATATTCTGGGAGTTCTCTTTCATGAGTGTCCCCATGAGGCATGATTAAAAAGAAAATGTGGTGAATGTTGCAACCTGAAGCACTCATGAAAGAGGGCGTCTCAGAAATTCTTCAGAAAGCAGCAAGGATGATGGGATGAATGTGTTTGAAGCAAGAGACAATATTTCAAGGGGGTTAATGGCAATGTATCTTTGCAAATTTTTTTTAAAAGAACTGAAAAAATTAACTGCATTTTTAATCATTCCACTTATACATACAACCAAAAGAGAACTGCATTCTTTGGATTTTAGACATGTGCTGTTGTCTTCCCATTGCTGATCAGAAAGTCTGCAAGTGTGACAGGGACATCTAACAGCCTGGCCTGAGTGAAGCAGCATAACCATTAGGTCATTAGGAGATAATGACCTCTGACCTACTGGATAACTGCATTTACTTTACAGGTTACCAACACCTTCAGTTTTAAAGTCTGAAAAAAAATTGAGAATTGTTTTATTGTTGCATAACAAATAGGAGAGCATTTCTTGTTCTGAAAGTCTTTCTTCTCATGGTTTTGTTTTTTGAGAGGCTAGGTGGATAAAATAGATCTGACATTTCATCAGATGTTACAATGAAAATTGGGACAGGAAAAGGCCAGGCAGCTTTGGCACCATTTTTAGAGTTGAGTTTTTTCTTATAAGTGACTAGGAAGTAGTAGCCATTATTTTCTAACTTATGTGAGGCTTAGTGGCATATCTATCTCAATAAGGCAATGTTTTAATTAGCAGTTTGTGAAGTAGTTTTTATTAAGTACTTTCTATGTGCTGAGTGTTCTAGGTGCTGAGGGAATAGTTAGAAGAAAATGCCATTTAGTTCCATGGAGAGGAAGCAGTAAGACATTAATAAGTTACTCACAAAAATGAACAGACTCATAAACTGTGAAAAGGCCCCAAAGGAAAAATACAGATAAGAATCTGTGAGGGGAATTTGGCCTGCTTGGGAGAAACAAGCACTTAGCAAAGTAGGGCTTCACTGGGCTTCAAGAGGATTATATGGGTGAGCAGGCATTCTGAGCAGAGGGAACGACTTCATTAACAGACTAAGCAGGATTTTGGGTTTCTTCTTTCCTCCTGTTTGGTACGACCTTTTTGGGGTCCACCATGGAAGGGAAGCTGCACAGTCAGAGATGAGCTGGGGAATGACATCGTCTTCCTGCCATTAGTGAGGATTTCCTGTGCACTCCGGAGCTTCAGCTATGATGGTGTGCTGAGGCAAAGCAGCTATGCATTTTGAACAGGTGAACTTTGTCTGCATTAGGGTAAGGTCTGCATGTAGTTTGTAACTGCTCTTCAAATACTTAGAAGCATTAAGCTAAAAACAAATTTCAGAGTACATTATATATCTTCTAGCAGGTAAAACCAAGGTGGTGGATTTGGGAAATTGAGATGATCTTTTCTTGAGTTATACAGCCTGTAATCCTAGCAGAAACAATCTTTCCAGTTCATGCATGCAGTTTTGAGAAATTAAGCATCTCTCCTTGGACTCCCTGATTAACAAATCAGGAGTGTGTATGTGGTGAGAGGCCTCCATGATTAATATGGGTAAGCATCAGATTCCACTTCTCTTCCATCAATGATAAAAATTTAAAATACTGACAATGCTAAGTGCCGACAAGCATGCAGCATAACATGAGCTCTCCTACTGGTAGGAAGGTAAAAATTGGTGTAATTATTTCAGTAAAAATTTTGGAAGTTTTAATAAAATGAAACTTAAACTCTATTCTTAGATATACAATGAAATAAAAACATGTATCCACATAAAAACTTGTACATAAATATCCATAAATTTTATTCACAAGAACACATCAGAAATAATTCAAAAATTTATATATTGTTGAATAAGCCATCTGTTATAGGATACTCTCTGCCAGTGAAGAGAAAGGCATGACAGTACATGCAGCAGCATGGATACATTTGAAACATTACATTGTCCACAAAGAATTGGGTGAAAGAAAATTGCCCAAGCCAACCATCTTTCCTTTCCATTTCTCACAGTTATGATAGTCATATCTTGGTATTAATTACCTCAGTCTTCTGGAGGTTACAACTTTGATGGTTTTGGCTGGTGGTGTAGTCTTGTGTGCTAGCACATTAAACTATATATTAGGACATTATCAGTGGATTTTTTTTTTAAGAAACTAATATCTATGTAAATTCAAAGTGTCTTCTAATAGGGGTCTGGTCATATATGAGTTAATTTGGCTTAGTTGTGGAATACAAAAAGTAGATGCCTTAAAAATTCTAGAGTATTTTTGTTTCAGGATATCTTTCTGTGAAAATGAGTGTGAAAAATGAAGGTTTTATTCTAAATCCTTATGATAAGACAGGCTACCAATTGATAACTAAGCAGTTAGCTGAAGTTGCATCTTTGAACTCCCATGAGTGTTTCTGTTGTTATTTCTGCTTGCAGACGAAACAACAAAGGCTGAGAGTTGTGAGTGTGCTGCCCAGGGTCTGGTGGCCAGAGGACAACAGAGCCAAGACCCTCAGGGGTCTGTCTGAGTCCCTAGAACACACACTTCTTACAATTTTTTCCAGGGAAGAGCTAGGTCTGAGGAAGAAAACTACCCCTTTCCCCCAAAAAATAATGTAGCAACATTCCTGAAGCAGGAGTTCTCATCTCTAAGGATGTAGAGGCCCTGCTGGCCGCCACTTCAGTTTTTCTAGTGGTTTCGCACGACAGCGGGGTTTTCTTTTTCCATTCTCCCTTGTATGCATTCCAACACTAAAACCAGATGGAAACAAGAGAAAGCTCTTGACAGAGGCGAGTGCCAAAACATTTCATTTAAAAAGGAAACTCCATCTGTGTGCTCTCCCACCACACAGCCCACTGTTCGGAACAGGAGCTTCACAGCTGACTCACTCTGGTTCGTTTGGATTAGTTTTGACTAATTGCAAAGGTAGAGCAAGTGTTAGTTAGGGAGATTGCAAACTGTAGTAGGCTCCTTCTGGAACATGCCTGCTGAGGTACTGAATCGCTGGCAAGTGGCCTAGAGAGCAGCCAACCCAACAGGCACGGTTTTGTACATGCGCATGATTTTGTTTGGCTGCATGGTTCTCTAAATTAATGCTTTGGAAAGTTAACTAAATTAATGTACTTTTCCTGTGATATAGAGAGTGTGACATTATTGGCTTTTACATAGAGGTGGGTCATAGTCAAGAACACTCAGGAATACTGAGAGGCACTGTTGATCCATGTATTCTTTTACCCTGACTATTGCAGAACACAAGTTTAGACATGAATGATTTATGGTAAAATACTGAGTATGGGCTCTGTCAAGACTTTGAGCTTCAGTTTTGACATCTCTAAAGTGGACTCATATCCATTTCTCCCAGTGGTATCTTGAAGAGTAACTAACCCTTATGTGTGTTTGTGTAATTCCTGATATATAGAAGGTATTCAGTTTATGAACAATACTACCTTTTTACTAGTGGAACATCCATAAGTTTTTGCCATGCAAAAATAACTCATCTGCAACAGATGAAACATGTTAATTTTTATGTGTGACAAGCATCTGTGACCCATGGCCCTAGAGGCCAGATTTGGTCTTTCGAGTTACCTTCACCTCCATATTATTTTCCCCTTTTCCTTTCATCTTTTCTTCCTTCCCCACCTCTGTTCCATCCTAGTGAGGAATCTCAAGGTCATTTAAACCTTACTTTTCCAAATAAAGCTTCAATTATCTTTCCTCCAAAGTTATCCAAACTACAATGTAGCATATTGCTACTTGTTGGCATCATCCTACTGCCTGTTTCAAAGAGATTGAGTTGAAAATTTAGGTTTTAATCTCTTGAGTATTTGCCTATTACTAGGTAAATTGAATGCTGAAATAAGTCATGTTCAGCACTCTTTGTCCAGCTTTGTGGGAGGCAAGAGCTGGGTTAGTCAAACAGGTTTCTGTCCCTGAAATGGGAGATGTTATTTTCTTACACCTATCTTTATTGGATCAAAAGAAAAATGGGAACAAAACATTCCCTAGGGTCAACCAAGTGCACTGTTAAGCAAACAGAAGTGGGAGAGTCCATACAGAAGCCTGTGAGCCCAGCTTTCAGCCTGGATCAAGTTCTTGTTTTTGTTCCTCCAGCTCTTCCTGTTACCCCTTCCGGTGTGTGTGTGTGTGTGTGTGTGTGTGTGTGTGTGTGTGTGTGTGTGTGTGTGTGTGT
>PVKA01000249.1:0-70661 GCA_004027165.1 Ctenomys sociabilis
ATTGGCCGTGACTCATCCACATGGATGACACAGACAAAGGAACTACAGAATAATGTACAGGACTACAAGATAAACCCTGAGAAGACTTCAATGACCACATAGGAAATATAAAGTTCTTGTGTTGGTATATAAGTTTTGATCTACCTAGGTCTTAACCATCCAGCAGAAAAGTATAAAAGTATAAAAATGAAGTATACATTGTGAGCCCATAATATTAAGCTGAACTGTGAATGGATATGGTCGACAATATCTTTGAATAACTCCCTATGGTTGCAGAATGCTGGACTGTGTTGGATTATGGTGTCGAATTCAAGCACCTAAGGTAGTTGATTGTCAAAGTAGTGCCCACTGTTGACAGGTGTAGACAAAGGAAGGGTTGTAGAAAGAAAAAATCATGATGTGTGTGTATAGACAGTACAGTTCTGATAGATAATGCTGGGTTTCTACATAATTCTATGATAGGCAAGATCTGCACTAATGGTGGTTGGACAGGATATTATGTCGGCTTTTAGTGCTACGGTCATTCACTAGGTAAATAAGTATTGAATTTTTGATATAATTCAGCTATAAAAAAACCTGTAAATATAATATCATGTATGCAACTTGTACAATACCAAAACGTTATGAAAACAGTTTGTAATGTATTAATTCATGGATTCTGTATGGTTAAGGTGTTTTGAAACTGTCTGATTGACATTTGTATTTTAATAAAATAAAAATAAATGAAAAAAAAAAGGGAGAAAGAATGAAAAGAAGCTAAAAAAAAAAAGGAGATAAAACCAATTGAGCACAATCTTCTCCTTTTGATAGACCAGCAGAAATGCACAGTACAGTTGCCCAAACCCTCCTGCTGACATACATCTCTATATCTCATTCTCCTGTCTCTCACCTCAGATCAGTAACATTCATTCAGGATGAACTGCAATTTGTTTTCACAATGAATTGTGTTTGCATTTGTGTTGTATAGAGACAGTTTGGAACCATGCTTTATCTTTCAAGAAGCGAGGCCAGCCTAGGCCTAACTTAATTCAAGTCTGTTCTTTAATTTTCTTGGCTATTGGTAAGCTATGTGGCTCTATGGGAAATAATAAGGTAGAGGTAACTCACTATTACTGATTTGTTTCTTTTTGTGATTTTCTACTCCAGGAACGACGACCACATGAAATCTTCCCAGAAGGAAATATTTCATTGTTCTTCACCTAGACATAACAACTAGGAACAGGTAGGAAAGAAACCGAGCTAGAATTTGGAATCCTTTCAGGCTGCATGAAATTCACTTGCCAAACTGTTTCTTCTGAACTTCAGTTACTGCCCCATTAAGTATAGTAAAGAAATTATCTTAGGTTCAGAGCTGAAGACAAATCACAGCTTTATTCCATCAGGGAAAATCCAATTATACCTTAAATGTCCATATAAGTGATATTGATATGAAATGTGGAAGGGAACGATTAATTCACCTCACTTATTGCTGACAGATGGATGTCTTCTTCACTAGTACCTTTCCCTCTGCTTTCCTTGGGTATTAATTATTCATTCCCTCCTTAGGTAACTAGGAAAGAATTAAAGTACTCTTAATTCTATCCACATTGTCACAATCCTCAATCTTATCTTATATCTAAAAAGGACTTTTTTTAAACTGATAAGAACAGGTGCTACACTTTTTAAAAAATTTATTTGGTATAGGATCTCACTACATGGCTCAGACTCCTGGTGATCCACCCGTTTTCATCCCCCCCCCCCCCCCCGTGCTGTATTTGTAAGGGAATGCCAGCATGCCCCGACTTAGTGATGGCTTAGGGCACCCAGGGGTGGAGGCAGGGTTGAGGCCAGAACAGCAGGGGGCAGGGATCCAAGCATGATCTTTGTGCTTGCCTAAGTAGACACTTAGTCTGCTGAGCTATCTCGCTGGCCCAACAAGGACACACATGATCTTAGCCAGAAGTCCAAGAAGCGATTTCTTTTTTTCTCTCTTTCTTTCTTTCTTTCTTTCTCTCTCTCTTTCTTTCTTTCTTTCTCTCTTTCTTTCTTTCTTTCTTTCTTTCTTTCTTTCTTTCTTTCTCTCTTCTTTCTTTCTTTCTCTCTTCTTTCTTCTCTTTTTTCTTTTATTTTTGTACCAGGGATCTAACCAAGTTCCTTGGGCTTGCCAGACAGGTGCTTATGCCACTGAGCTATCTTCCTGAAGAGGAAATTTTCTTTTTAATTTTTAATTTTTTTTGCATTCATCTGTGTATTTTATTTGTCAAATACATTTCAGGTACAAACTGTGCATCAGATATTTTCCTCAGTGTTTCAATAAAGGTCTCCTCAAGGATTCTTTTTATTTTATTGTTTGGCATATTTGTGCGATCAGAACTAAAATTTAGATGCCCCATAAGAATACCTGAGAATTTAGCGGCTAAATTAAGCCTTGAAAGCAAACTTGTTATCATTTTAAATAATTTTCTCAAGTATAAATTTGAGTAAAATCTATTTATTCTTTCTTTTTTTGATCGAAAGCTTGGGTTGTACATGTAGTATATTCTTCTACTTCTTTTCTAAGCCTTTCATAGCTATCCTTTCACGCTGAGGCAGAAAGAAAACTAAGGGGACCCTTACTAAGTATCACAATATGTCAGATAACAAATGCATGGCAGCTCCCTAACCAATCCAGAGTAGCTAGCCACTGAGTATAGCATTAATGATTTTGGAGGAAGTTAACTAAGTGTATCTATCACTTTGTCATGTATGGTAAAAGAGGATAAGAGTAAACTGTATGTGCTGCTGTCTGCAAGTACTATTGAAATCTATTACAAAATCAATAAAACAGGCATGATATGCTATATTTATGCTGTATAAATAAAACATATGGAAAAATACAAGGTAGGAGGATGGTGAGATCACTCTTAGAATAAAGCAGAGGTCCGATTTCAAAATAGGGATCATCATTATGAATCCAACTTTCCTGAATCATTTGTCTAGTATTTGTGTCTTGTAACAATAATATCAAAAGTCGAATGATTAACTTCTTTCAAAGTGTTGCTTGACTTATTCAAAGTAGAAGCAAAAGTGTGAATCCAGTCATGACTGTTTATGCCATTATTTAATTCAACCCTCTATGCAACAGATTAGGGAAATTTGCAATGCATTACCATTCTAACCTGAACATCTAATAATTATCTTTGCAAAAATATCTCTCTTGTAACTTTATGTACTTGCTACAATCTTTCCATTTCTGCTTACCTTTCCATCTAGAATTAAACTGGAAAATAATATTAAATGAAACTCTAATTTTTTTCTACATGCTTGATGTGAATGAAAGAATGAAGGAGAAGACAAGAGGAATAAAACAGTCCGGGCCACTTCCAGTCTTTAAAACAGGCATGGGATTTACCTGAGCATGGAGAGAATATAATTTAGAACTTATGGCTGGCAGTTAATAAATAAAAACTAGTAATAAGAGCAGAAATGTTACTTTTCTTCATAAAAGGATAAAACAGATATTCAGTTATAAGAGAACAAGAATTGAGGCTAACATTCAAATAATGAAGTAGATGTGAAAAAAAGAGAGAGAGAGAAGAGATGGATATGCGCTCATGCACAGTGAATAAAACCCAGACTGGTACATTTCAGAGGAACAAATATTTAATGATTTTAAGGAACTTTAAAGTTGCCATTCTGCGAGCTGGGGAGACTGCTCAGTAGAATAAGCACCTCCGTGGCAAGTGCAGGGTCCTGAGTTCAATCCCTGATATCACAAAAATAAAATGAAATAAAGTTGCTGTTCTGCTTTGACTCAGTACTCCTGAGGAAATTTATCTGAAGCAAATATTTTGAAATTAAAGAAGTACAAACACACACAAAAAAAACCCACTAATCAACGGTGTCCTTTGTAATCATCAAAATACTAAAAATCTCACATTTTGGACAAAGAGAAATATTTTGGTGCATCAAGTTACATATATTCAAATGTATCTGTGGAGAATAATATGAAAAATTATCCTTTCAAAGTGTTAGCTAAAAATATTGCACACTGCAGTCAGTGAGATAGCTCAGTGGACTTAGTGCCTGCTTAGGAAAGTGCGGGGACTTAGCAGGGTTTCTATTCCATGCATCTTACACCCAATCCCAGGGGATGTGCTGAGTTAGCCACTGAGACCAGGCATGGTGGTGCATACCTGTAATCCCAGAGCTGGGGAGACTGAAAGCAGGAGGATCACTATGAGTCCGAACTGTGTAGTGAGATCCTGTACCAAATACACAATAATAAAAAAAAATCACTACAAAAGATCCCTCATATATTGACAGTACATTTTATTTTTACAGCATTGTTATTTTAGTGTAATCATGATATAAAAATCTCAATTTTCATTTGATAAAGGAATCCTAAAATTCATTTAGTTCTTGACTCAGATGGAAATTGTTAGAGAAAAGGATGGATGATGCTAAGGAAAGAGCTTGAAATTTTAATAATATATACTCAATTTGCTTCACTACATGATAGAAACATTTAATGCTCATTGAATGTTTTTATGTCCCAACCCTCTTTGGATGGATAGAGCAATAGGAATCTTTCTGCCTTATGATCAAAGAGACATGAAAAGCGTTGCTTTCACATCAAAAGTTAAGTTCCAGTGAGCCTTTAGCATCCTTCTCTTTTGCCACTAAGAAGTCCTTCACACTGTCTCAGAACCATGGCCAGAAGTCAGAGGGACACCTCTTCTACCATGAGTTACAGCAGAAGTCATCAACTTCCTCACTTGCTGTGGGGTTTCAGGGATCACTGCCCCCATGGTGTATCCCAAGCCTTCTGCATTCATTTATACCACTCAGCATTCCCATGAACATGACATGGTTTGTTACTATTTATAAGTTTGTTTCCTCATTTATAAGCCAGGCTTGCAGCTAATATATTTATAGAATATTTTTAGAATTTAGTGGAATGTTGTATAAAAAATTATTGTGCAAAACTGTTGGTTAACTCTGAATTTGTTTTTGGCAAAATAAATATTCTGTATCTCTCTTTGTATCTGTCTGTCTGTCCATCTCTATCACTCTTTTATTCTCACAGTACTTTTCCCTCAAAAATCTGATGCTTTTTAAAGAGAGATCAATAATTATATTTGAGTAATCTGTTAAAAATTTATCAAAATTTAGAAAAAAGATAAAATAAGTGTATCCATTCTAAGAGCAGGCTAAGATAAAGGCAAAGGGGAATCAAGACTAAGATCTGAAGTAAAAGTTGAATGATCTCTAAAAGTAGAAGTCATTGAGCCTCATAATAACATAAGTGATAGGAAATTTTATTATTCAAAGACTTGCTTAAAAGAACATCATGGCACCTGCCTGGAAATCATGAGGATGTGTGTGCTATTCCCAGTACTGGAAAATAAAAAAGCACCCTCAGCTTTAAATGAGTTAGAACTATGACTTTGCCCTTGGGAGTTCTTGTGTTTTGATGTGTTGTGGTACAGGGACTGCAGGTCTCACTGAACAGATTGGACTCACGGTGATCCTCCTGTTCTCAGCCTCTCAGATGCTGGTATTACAGGCACATCACCATCGTGTCCATTCTCAGTCCTTGTCTCAGCACACTGGCACAGCATACCAGGGACTGAACTCAGGCCGCTGAGCCTGTCTAAGCAGGTGCTTTAGTCTGCTGAGCTATTTGGCTCACCCTCTTGTGAATTCTTAATTAAATCAAGTCACAGACTCTTCTACAGAAAAATTGTAGGGAAGGTAGCTGTGGGCATTAGCAATTTTTGGAAAAGCCATGAAGAGGTGGAAGATAATGTAACTTAGAGAGAAGAAAAATAACAACCAACACTGCAATCACCGAAGCCATTACCACACTCCTGAAAACTGGCCTGAATGATTTTAATAGTACATTTTTCTTTGGGGGCATAAGCTGCAGAGTTAACGAAAACTATGACATTGCTTTGGCAGTATCTATTTTAGAACCACTAAGTTATTTTCTCCCTAAGAACCCCACTGTATACAACAGCAAACTCCCTATTTGTTAGGCAAGCAGAAAAATTTGGAAAATCTAATAAAGGCATCCGTAAGATTCACAACAGTGAAGTAATAATCCCAAAAGGAAGATATTGCTGATCCCACCACCTTGATGCTGCACCCTGAAACTCTGAAAAGTCAATAAAGGCACCCAAGCACAGAGAGGCAAGCTGTAGTCTATATTAGATTTTGAAGGGAATTGTCAGATTAAAAAGTCACTTAGATTTACTGAAGTTTGCATTCTAACATATAGGGCTTAGGTCTCCTGGAACTCAGATTAGATGGCTAGACTTATTAAGTCTCTTCTTTACTCCATCTTCTCCTTAACTTTCTCTATTCACTGTAATATGCCACTGGTATTATATCCATTGTAAGAAAAAGCCTGCCTGCCTAGGTCATCATTGGCTAATTCATTCCATGCCAAAATATTTATTTGAAGAAAAGAAGGTCAATATTACCAAATCCATACTTTGACAGCTAGTCTTGTTTAAATAACTCTTCATTTTACTTGGAAAGTGAGTCATTTTGATGTTGACTTTACATTTTTAGCTACAGTTCTTACCTGAACATTACAGTTTCTCACTATCATTTAAAGAAAGGTAGAGTACTTAAGCTTTACCATATAAAGAAAGTGACATTATCAACTAAGACTGTAGTCTTTCAACTCTAGTGGCTGATGGCATGCACAGCCTTTGGCAAATGTCTCACTTACATGTCTCTTGTTGCTGGAACAAAATATCTAACACCCCAAATTAGGGAAAGAAAGGTTTACTTAGCTCACAGGTAGTGAAGGTTTTAATCCTCTCTCTGCTGGCTCCAAGGCAGAGAGGCCCTTGGCAGAGAGCAGAAGTTTGTGGTGGTGGAAAACAGCAAAGAACAATGGGAGGGAAAGCAGCTTCAGCTGCTAGCTAGCCTCTCTCCCCGCCTTACATTTGCATGCAGCTTGCTCACCCAAGGGTAGGTGTGGCAATCACACTCATAATCTTAGCATTGGATCATGAATTAATCACAGACTCCAGAAGTCACCCCATGACTGCATGAGGATTTGGGACTGTTACCTGGGGACTTTGTCCTTTCCCCATAAGCAAAGACACCACAGCTTTTGGTAAAATTATTATCAATATTTTCTCTTAGTCATTTTCCTGTATCCACTTCTTTAGAGGTTATTTTTTTTCTTCCCTTTACATTTCAAAGTTGCTACAAGTCTTTGATTTGGAAACTATGCATTGAATTAAAGTGGAGTTATGTTCTTATCATTCCTATAGATATTCTTGTATTTGCTTCAGAATATTAATGAAGGGCTCTACTATCAATGTGAAATTTTCAGAAATGCTTGCTGCAAATCCCTATATAAAATGTAGTCTTTTGAGGGACAGCCGGAGAGCTCAGTGGGTTAAAGTGCCTGCTTAGCCAGCGCCCAGCCAGGCTTCCATCCTACACATGCTGTGCTGACCCCACACCCTGGGCACACTGCGATGATAATTGAGACCGGGCATGGTGGCACACACTTGTAATCTGAGCACTTGGGAGGCTGAAAGCAGATGGATCACTATGACTCTGAGCTACGTAGTGAGACCCATAGACCCTGTAGACACTGCATTTTTTTATATAGTCTTTTGAAGTGATAAACTAAAATCAAACAGAATAGTTACAAAAATATAAAATAAAACTATTCTGGAATAACAACTCAGGAAGGATCCAAACTGGAGTTAAGTGCTAAAAGGGCCTTCCTAGGCAAGATGAATCTTGAGCTTGAAAAATAAATAGATGGGAGAAAAAAAAAAACAAATGTCTCTCTTACACTGGAATGATTCTGCATTGCTATATTGCATTTCTTGTTACTAAAAACTGTATAACAGAGATTGCAGTGTTCATCTATTCTGTTGATTTCCTAAGGGTCTAAAAAATTATCACGCTTCTCTATTGAAACTGAGCCACCCCTCAAACTGCTTTCCAGTAGGTTAACTTTTTACACACTAAGTCAGAAATTAAACAGCTGTTATAAAGAATTGTCCAAAATACAAGAAATATCAAAACTATTTCACATGTCTAATCAGAAAGGAATTCTTGATTGTAGGTGAAAAGAATGGGTTAGACAGAGAAAATATTCAGAATAATGAATGATGTATCTTTACAAAGACCTATAAAGGAGAAATCATCCAATAGGACGTCTAAACGAGGCATACAGAAATGGCCAGCACAGCTTGACAAACTGAATTACAATGAAATCTCTAAGGAGCTCAACCATTAAGAAAACATTCCTAAAGATTAGCATTTCCAACCATATTCTGAAATCCTCAGGGCACTCTTAGGTGTTTTATTAAAAAATGCATTACATTAATCATAAAAATTTGAGAAAGTGTGTTTTCTTACCTGTCATACTTCTCAGAAGTTTTTGTTTGATAAAAATAAATTATTGTAAATCTCTGACAGTTGGGAACAAAATAAGAATAGAGAAGGGACAATGTAAGAGTGGATAGGACAATATGTATGTGATTAAAACACATTATAAACATTGAAACTTCCCCCAAAATATTAAGCTGGGGGGAGCAACAGACAGGAGGAGGGGAACCATTAGCACATGTTGTTCATATCTGTGCCTCTGCGAAAGCACAACTCATTGATCTCTATAAATGCCTGGTGAGAATACAAGCAAAGATGTGAAAGAAAAAGTTTCTGAGGTTGTTTGATCACAGAACTCTCCTCTGCCCCAAAGAAAATAATTAAAAACACCCCAAGTAACCATCAAATTCTTTGAAATACACTGTCGTTTGGCAATATACTGCTTGGCACGAGAGAAGTCTGAGCTTACCAGTGCAGTAGATCTTTACCTATATTGCCTAGACACATGCATAAAAGCTTTTAATTTCATCATCATCGATCATGCAGCCTAATATTTCTGTGTCCAGATAATTTATTTCACATGTCCCATCTTTGTAAAAGGAGCAGGGTTTCCCATCACTCTAAACTAGTCCGCATCCCTGGGTTTCAGCTTTTCTGACGCATGCAGTAGCGTGGCAGCTCCAAAGTGTTCTCAGCATTAGCTTATTGATTATTAGTTTATGTATAAATATTTGACCAGCTCTGATACTGTTGTAGCCGTATTAATTTCCCAAACTGGTAGAGGAATGAGATGAATAGAGAAGCTGATTTATAGAATTTGACAGAGAGCACTTCAGAGATACTAGAGTCAAACTCTCATTTCACAACTGAGTAAATAGAGGATAAGTTGTAAAAGGCTCATTCCAGGGTGTCATGATCCCGTGGTGGGAACTAGTTATCACAGATTAGTTCATGCTGTCTTCAGCAAAAACAAATGAAGAGATCACTATAACAGAAAAAGGAAAGAGCAGGAAAAAAGTTACTCTGTTTTCACTGTATTTATAACTGGTCTTTCATAAGCCTAAAAAAGTAAAAGTGGATGGATTGTGAATATTTCCATACTTGCTGAGCTGTCTACCCAACAGGTTCCCACCATCTAGTGAATTTATGCATACTCAGTGGTTTCCCGGTAAATGTGCTTCAGATGACAGTGGGCATCTGTGAGGTAAGTGGAGGAGTTGTTGACTTTACAGAATGACTTTTTCACTTAGCACAAGGCTTCCATCCACAGTCCCCAGCTGTGACCTCACCTGCTGCGCGGCAAATACAAGAGGCTGGGAGCTCATCTCTAAAGCCCAGCAAGGCCAGGCTGTACCTCCTCTGGCAGGCGCACGAAGCTCTGTGAACCAGACCTCCACACACTCTGATCACAGAGCAAGTCACTCACACAAGAGCTGGAAGACAGAACACAGCTGGTGACAAATGTTTTTATTCCTTCTGAGAGTCTTCTACAGATCAAAAGCTGTCTTTAGAGGAAGTTCAGGATGGGCTACAATGTCAGCATTTGCAGTGTGCTTAACAGATAAGTTTGCTTTTTTTTTAAGCTACCAAATTTAGTGTCATAAAACTGTCTTCAATGTTTGAAGACTAAGGATTGCATATATGTCATGCTAATATTGTTCAACACTTTTTTACTTTTTTAGTTAAAACTGAACACATATTTTTCCAGTTGAATACATTTTTTAAATGGATTTTCTGTTGAAATGTTCTAGAAATAGTCATCCACATATTGAAGCATCTTCTATAATTTATGTCAAGAAGATGGAAAGCCCATGTAAATGACAAGACAATGAAAATGAAAATCTGGTTATTAATTTAAATATACCATTTTGTGTAATGTGATTACAACAACCCATTTAATATCAAAGCTGTTACAAAAATTGTCTCCCAGTAGCACAGAAACCTTGTGTTAGTCAACAAATGTTCTCTGAGCAATTTCTCTACAAATGCTATATATATGTGCTATTCCAGTGAGATTAATTCTTTTGAGGTGTGATACAAGCAGTGAACATGTTTTCTCCACTCAGAATACTTATTATGCAGTACAAGTTTGTGTGGCTGCATGATTTGAAGTGATATAAAAAGGATATGCATACTCTGGGAGGCTGAATCAGAAGGATCACAAATTTGAACCCAGCCTGGACAACTTAAGAGACTAATAGAGGCCCTATCTAAAGAAAATTTTTAAAAGGCTGGGGATGTAGTTTAGTGTAAAAGTAATGAGTTTCACCACTATTACCACAATAAATTTATATGCTCATGAATGCTAAAGTAGAAAATGTGAAAGAATCTCAGGACAGTACAAATTGCTATGGACAGGAATTCCTGCACAAGTCTGAAATAGAGTGTGCCTATAATTGTGCATAGAAGTATAATTGATGAATGACAGAGCAGGAAACTGGAAATGGGAATGTTCCAGTAAAAGGGAGAATTGTAAACGTTTAATTTACATACAAATAACTGATTAATATAATGCAGCGTAATAATAAAAGGAACATGATCACATAAAAATACTCAGAAAAATAATTTTACAAAACCTACACTCCTTTCATGATAATTAACATGGAACAAAATACAAAAGAGGGAACTTCTGTAATCCAATAAAGGGCATCTACAAAACCATGTACTCACACCGAGTGGAGGATTGAATACGTGTCCCTGCATGGTCAAGAATGAGATAATCAGGTCCACTCTTCTACCAATGTGTCTCTGAAATCAGGGAACTAGGAAAAAATAATGGAAATACAAACGGGCACTAACGTTTTGTATTACCAACAAATACAAAAAGAAAGGGATCAAGAGACAGGAAAGGGGAAGAGAAAAATGCTGAGGAAAGGACTTAAGAGACGTTACGTGCACACACTGACTCCCCAGGGAAATAGAAACCATAGGTACTGTGGACTCGTGCTGTAAGGAAATGGGGCAAAGAAGAAGAAAACGGTCAGAGAACAAATGGAGATATATAGGTTGAAAGGCAGGGCTGGCGAGATAGCTCAGCACAATAAGTGCTTGCCTGACAAGCACAAAAGCCTGGGTTCTGTCCCTGGTTCTGCAAAATAATAAAGAATAAAAGCAAATCATCCTCTTCCCATTTTCCAATGGAATAGACCTCTATAAAATATTACAAGGATTCTTAATTATTAGAACTAATAAATAAGTTCAGCATGGTTATAAGATATAAGATTAGTGAAAAAAGCAATTGCATTTTTATTATGACAATAAAACAATTTCATTTAAAATGATATAAAAATAATAAATGTGATAATATATTTCTTTGAAGTATATAGCACCCAGGGAGATGGCTCAGTGGAATAAGCACCTTCCTGAAGTACAAACATTATACACCAAAAACTGTATTTTTGAAGGAAAGTTACCCCATAATCATAGACTTATTGAGGTACTTACTTCCCAAACTGTAGATTCAACACAAATCCTATTACAACCGAAATTAACCTTTCTATTTTTTTCTTTTTCTGCAGAAACTGATGGTCTAATATTTAAATTGTTAAGAAGATGTAACAGGCTCAAAATGGGCAAAGTTAAACAATCATGACCAAATAGAACACAGGATCACTAACACCTTCTGATTTCAAATCTCACATAAAGCACCAGGAAACAGGTTGTCTCAAATTACTTTCTTATTCCTGGGACAAAATGCCTAATACACACAAATTAAAGGGGAAGTTTATTTTGCCTCAGAGTTGGTAAAGGGTTCAGTCCTCAGCTGGTTCTAAGGCAGGATAGCAAGGGAGAGGGTCCAAACATAGGACCAACAGTTTATAAAGGAGATCAAGTGAGGAGGAGGGCTAGATACAAACTTCCCAGCCATGCCCCCAGGCTTCAGCTCTCAATGTCACACAGCTATGGACTCACCTGTGGACTAACCCGCATCACACACCCCTGATTCACTCACCTCCAAAAGCTCCATCTCTGGGCACTTAAGCTTTAAGCAAACATCTAGCTGTTAGTCACAACAATAAGAAAGTACATCTCTGGTATAAGGTGAACATATACATCAATGAAATATAGTTAAGCAGAAATAAACTCTTTAATATTTAAGTGATCAATTTATCACAAAAAGAAAAGGGCAAGGTCATTCAATGGGGATTTCAATAAGTAATTATAGGACTATGCGTCCATTTGCTACTGGGTCCTTATCTGCAAGAGAAAATGAGAAAAGAACTCAAATCAACCGGAAAGGAATTTTACTGAGTTACATAAATAGGAAACTAAGAAATCTTCCAGCAGAAAATTTCCAGGTGGAATGAGTAGATAGATCAGTAGCATAAGGACCTGCCCCACAAGCACAAGGTCCTGAGTTCAACTCCCAGTATCAGAAATAAATAAATTAATTAATTAATTAAAGTGCAGAGAAAATGTCCAAATTCTCTGAGAACAAAAGGTTTCATATAGGGGGTTGGGCTACCTAGGAGGGAAAGGGCTAACTGTAGGGTAGCATTTGTCATGTGATCCCATGTTTTCCAGAACAAGTGTCTAACCCTAATCCTAACCCTAATCCTAACCCTGGAGGGCAGAGATTATCACCTGGGCGGTCTAAACACTTCTCATTGTTTGGGAAGGGCATCATTTTTTTCTGTACTGTGAATGCCCTTCACGATGAGGGATTTAACTGTGTCAGGGGTTGTGGCTGGAATTTTCTGTTTTAGTCTCCTTTGAACTTGTTTCTTAAACTGAGCAAACTAAATGTGCAATAGTTCAGTGAAGTAGAAATTAAAGTGTAAATGTGATGATCTTATTATCCCTCCATCCTCCTAGCACAGATATTCATTTGGAAAGATAAATCAGCAGAGTGAAAGCGAGAGGCAGGGCCCCTTCCTTCCTCTATGCACAAACATTAACTCCAAATGCATCAAAAAGTGAAAGCTGAGTGCTAGAACTATAAAATTCTTTCAGAAACACAAGACCACATTTGCTGGATGTTGGGTGAAGCAAAGATTTCTCAGCACAAACAATCAGAGAAAGGTGTCAGAAGCAACCGGTGTGGACAAGGAAGACAGCGATCAATGACAATGGTAGAGTGCAGGAATTGTGACACCAGTGGGACAGTGAGAAGCGTGGCTGGGAGATCACAATGAGGGAGTGGAGGAACACATCGTAATCTCTGCCCCCTCTCTTTCTCTCTCTGTCTGTCTGTTTCTCTGTCTCTCCATCTGTCTCTGTCTCTCCATCTCTGTCTCTGTCTATGTCTCTGTCTCTCTCTGTTTCTGTCTCTCTCTCTCCCTCTCTCTCTGGTTCTGCCTGTCCATGTCTGTTTCTGTCTCTGTCTCTTTCTCTCTCTATCTCTCTCCTCTCTCCCTCTCTCTCACACACACACTTGTAGCTTTGCAGTGATAAGATCCCAATGCCCTATTGTTCAAAAATGTTTTATCCAATCTTAACATCTTCGTCCTTTCTTCCCACTTCTTTTCCATTTACAGTTGCTGCTAATAAAAAATGCTGGAGATTTAGAAGAAAAAGACAGGGAAGAAAATATTACTGCAACCAGGTTAGATGGAAACCTTATTTGTAGTGTCCTAGGAGCTGGTGAGCTGTTGTAACATTATCCATGCCTTAGAATTCCTTAGCTGGCAGCAAGTGCCGTAAATTGATAATATAGGTCTTGCTGGATGAATTTTAACAGGCTTATTCTTATGAGCTAAATGAAGACGAGAAAAGAAAATCATCATTCATGGAAGATTGCCAATAAAATCAACAACATAACAGTAGTGACAGAAATTACCATTATTGAGAATCTTATGCTAATTTTTTCACTTTCCACAATTTATTTAGTTTAGTATAATATTTTAAGGTAAAAGGGAGAAAAGTAATCTAAATAATTTGTCTGGGTTACTCAACTACTGGCAAAATTAGTCTTTAAATGCAATTCTATTAACTACAAAGCCTTTTCAGTGTTCCCAATTGTGAGTCGCACATAAAATCATCTGCCTTAGCCATCTTTAGCTTTCAGTATGCAGTTTATATTACACAATATCAATAAACCTAACAGATTAAATAAATTATTTTTTAAAATTCTTCTGCTTTAATGTAAGGAGAGATAGCGGCACAAAGAGGTTGCAGTATCATTTTTTGACACTTCACTATAATTCTACTCAGAAAAGTTACAGTTGGATTGATCATTTCTATTATGTTTATTGAATGAATATAGTCTTAAAATAATGTAGGTAAGGTATCTGTACAGTAATATGAAATAAAGACAGAAATCAAACATAAAGTTTAGGCTGCAGATGTGCATCCCAGAATACAAAAAAAAGAAAGAAAAGAAAAGAAATCACTGGAAAACCCACTGAATAAATTTCAGTTTCAACAAAGCAAGTGCACAGTCTGAACATTTTGATTATGCCAGGCTTTACATTTTCTTAAACCCTCTTCAAATTTGTTTAATTCTTAAAATGTTCTCTTCCAAGCATTGCTGCAGGGAAAATAGTTAATAAGGGTATTCAAATGAGATTACTCATGACATTGCAATTTCTATTCTCTGTTTTACAAAGCCAGCTATAAAATACAGTGCAAGTTATCACCCTAAAATCTAACATCTATACCCAGCATCATCTAGTGAGAAACCAAACACTGAGCATGCAGGCAGAGACCCACAGGTCTCCTTAGATGAGCTCACACCAGCAAATGCCTACGATCTGTCTACCTAAAGGTAGATTTCAGGCAGCAGCCTTAGGAGCACGTTGGCTGATCTCCTTGATTTTAAGGCTGCTTTGGGGACCAATGATTTCTAATATACTAGAAAGTACAAACACTTAGAGTTTTTAAAGCAATGCCAGCACCTTACATTATACTCAGAAATAATGAGTTACCAGAGCAATCTAGTCTGCTATGTACTGTGTGATAGAATCGTTCATCTAAACTGTATACCCTGAGAATAACAAATCAAATCATTATTTTTAACACAAAATGGGCAGGATTACAGCAGTATGACAACTTAGGACAGTTAACTACAAACTGGAATGTAATTTTTAAAAATCATAGCTTGACAAGTCATTCATTGAAAACAGTACATTTTGAAATTAATCAGTGTTATAAGCCACAGCATAAATGTATGTTTTAACCTTTCAAATTCAAATGTTTTTGGAAAAATATGGAGGATATATTATAAAGAACTACTTACAGATAATTTTTCTCCTACATTTATTAGACTATGTCATCATTATATAAGATGCTTTATATGAGGCTATGATATTATTTTAAAAAGGCAAGTTACTATATAACACATTTTCTAAATTCTATTTTTAATGTTACTGTATCTATAGACATTATGCAACAAACATTTATCTTTATAGAGTAATGGTTATAACTGTTTTCATGGATTTGCAGTACAATAAACATATCACTCATGATTGAGAGCTTAGAGACTGCTATTTTGATCTCCTTAATATTTAGCCATAACCCCAGCTGTCTCTAAACATGCTTCCTTTTCTCAGTATGTAAATCTGGCTGAGATTATCCTTATGAATTAAGACAGAAACTCAAGAATGCCATTTCACAATGACTAGAGAACCAAGAAAAAACAGAATGTCCCTAACCTAAGTTAATTAAATGAAACACATTTCACACACATAGTTAATAGTAAAGGATTGAATACTTTTCCTCTAAAATTGGCACAAAAATCATAGTAACTGGTTTCACCTCTCCACCACTGTGCTAAAGTATTGCCCAGTGCAATAAAGAAAAAGAAAGTAAATGGGGTACTGATTAGAAATGGGGGAAAATCTGCTCCTATGCACAAATATAATTTCTTACATAAAAACATGGCAGGATGTAGAAAAATCTACAACTACTGAATGTGTTTGCTACATTTGCATGATACAAGATGCATATATATATATATATATATATATATATATATATATATACACAGTGTCAAAAGTGAAATGAATAAAATTCTAACAAAACATGCAGGAGGTATGTTTAAGGAAAATTACAGAATACTAATAAAAAATTGGGAATTTAAATAAGAAACACTGTACTTGAATTGCAAGACACCATGTATTTAACATGTTACTCTTTCCCAAATGCATATTTAATTTAATGTAATTCTAAATGAAGTCATTGTAGTATTAGCTTGACAACTTAGACCATCAGATTCTCAAGTGGGGTGGGGGGAATGAAAGAATATTTCTTTGTTACAAGTTTCAGGGTTACAGAAAGTTACATACTTCCAAAGTAAGAGTTACTTCAATAAAAGTGGGAAAACAGGAAGCAATCCTTACCATGCTGCATCCCACATGCCCAGAATTCTGTGGTAAAGAAAAATTAGCACCAGGAACACCAAGGAATTGAAATAAACATCCCACTTCTACTACGTGGGATGTAGAAACCATTCTTGTCACTCCAAGGTCTGAGGTCCATTCTCTCTTCTGGTTTCCTTCCTGTAATTCTTCTGGATATGACTGAAGTGATGGACAGAAGTAGTAGGTAAAAGTGCTTTGGCCAAACCTTCTAGAAAACAGTCAAAAATGTCACTGGTAGGAAGGTTAATTAGGAGATGATGAAATGCTCTACTGTAACTAATCTTTAAGTAAAGGCCTTGTATCTGAGCAAGATTTTTCCATATCACAGATTTAGGAAAATACAGAGGGACCCTAAACCATCATAGAGAATATTCCCCAAAATTGGGCATGCCTGTTCTATAAATACTTACACCAGACAGCTAGCAATACATTAAGAGACTAATTAATTTTCTATGATTTAGCGTTAGTTGCAGGAAGTTACTCAACATAACTTATATTTTAGATAAAACGCTATTTGTCTGCACAAATAGATGTTGTTTTCTGTATATTTTTTAGCATAGCAAAATATGGGGCCTTGGTTCCAAGACATATAACAGTAGTAAGTCATTTAAATTTACTCTCGTGTAGTAAGATAATGATTTTATTCAAATCAGATTGTTAATCATTGAGACCAGAATATAGATGGCAGTAGTCTCACTCAGCAGCCATGTTCTCTTTCGTCCCTGCCTCTGACATTCTTCATTAAAATTCACTCAGAGGACTCCTTTCTTCTATCTCCACTTAGTTACTCATTATGTCTTACTCCAAGGATGACTAGTAAATGTGTGAAAGATCATTCACTTTCCCTAGAAGCATAGATTTGAAATTTATATGGAAATGCTGTGGCTGCCTAGAAGTAATAAGACCAATGGTTACTTTTCAAAGATGAGACAATTTTCAGAAATTGTGATATTTCTCTTGTATCTCACCACCATCAGTTTGCTCATTTCCAGGTGAAAGGCTAAGAGGCAGATGCCCAGGGAAATCAGCAATTCACTTGTGTAAGTGATAAGGTCTTTAAAATGTTGCATTTTAGTTGTGCCCTTTTTGAGTGTTTATTTATTCTGGTACTTTGAAACCCATCCCAAAAAGCCAATAATAAGACATTTTTAAATCACTGCTGGCAACTTACTGCAGATACATTGGCAGCAGGGCCAGACAGCCTGGATTCACTTCTCATCTCTATCCAAGACTCACAGTTTAACTTTGGACTTAGATTTGCCTCCATGAAATGGGAATTCAAATCCACTAGAAGTCCTACAATGACTCGGGAGGTAAAGCGAGTTATGTGTAAAGCACATACTGAGAGCTTTTAATATGCACAGCTGAATCTAGTGCTCACTCCAAAGATCAAGGTTTGTGTGGAGTCTGAGAGCTTCTTGCACTGGGAAAGGAGAAATTCTGATTGAAAGCAGGGTTTTCAATGAGAATCTAGATGAAGACCATGCAAGTATTCCAGTAGTCTAAGCCCTAAACCACAAGGAGTGCATTTTAAGAACAGAGACTCAGGTATCCCCTGCATTAAGCTGTCATTGCTATCCGCAAAGGAGACAGGGTACTTCTTTAATAAATGTGAAGTTATCTGAAACTCTTATCTTCCTAACTGAGAGTCTACTAGAGTAGGAAAAGTAAGGGAATGAAAGCTATTGAGCTGCAAAAAATTGTTATGAAGGCCTTAGTTCTCAGGGTCCAGGAAATATGATAGTATCTCTAAAAGTGCATCTTCAACAGTTATTTTATGTTGATTGATACGAACATTATTTTAAAACTACCAGATTTTGTACAAGCCATTTAGATCCTTTTTTTTCTTTTTTGTATTTTAGGGAAGGGTCTACAGAATGTTCAGGGTCTCACTACTAGATTGGACTTGTAGTGATCTGCCTGTTTACAGCCTCTCAAGAGCTGGAGTTACAGGCGTGCACCACCATGCCTATTCTCAATTGCTACCCCAGGCTCCGGGCCAGCTTGACAGCTCTGGAGATCTAACCCCCGGCCCCTGGACCTGCTTGCAGGGGCTTTAATCTGCTAAACTATTTGACCGGCCCTTGTACAAGCCATTTAAAATTACCATGGCCTGTGTTTTTCTATGGTCTATATTCTAATGAGTATTTGTTTTCAACTTCATAGAGATAAGTCTTCATTCTTTTAGAGCCCTTTGCTATTCAAATTTTTTTCTCCACCCTTTTCTTTGAGGTTGGTGATTGTTACCAATACCATGTGCCAAGCTCTACACAATGCGATGTGGTACCAATTCCACCGAGGAAAAGGAATAAAACAGGTGTATAGAAGGAAAAGCAAACAGAAACCCTAAGAAGCCCAAACGAAAATGGTCCTAGCTGTGCCTGAGGAAGAGGATAAGAATTTCACAGAACGCCTAAGTGCTGTGATGGGATCAGACTTTTGAGTCAACCTAAGCAGAAACTAGGGTGCTTCACCTACCTATGATTGCTCTTATAAACTTTGGCATCAGGCTTTACCTTGAGCACTATACTTGTTTCTATCCTCACATTTGTAAGTGACTTCTACAACGTATTTATCAGAAAGATACATTTTTTCCTTACATTACACCTATATCACATACTAAGGAGTAAACATTATTTTAACTGTAATATTCAAAATTCAATTTCAAAGAAAAACAGTAGTACTCCAGGCCCTTCTTAGTTACCCTTTGCCAAAACAATGCTGGTTTACACCTGTTTTCTAGTGTATTTATCAATGGGGGGTGTCCTTGCTTTAAATATAGTTCAGATTATAGTAGTTAACTATATGATTACCCTACTTTTACTACCATTTACCACTATTCCAAAAACAATTAGACTGGAAATTAGAAGGTGTTTTAATTCGAACCATGTCATTCACCTTGAGCAAATGACTTTATCTGAAGAATTCTGATGAGAGAAGTGAAAATGTACTGTGTATAAAAGGTGATCTAGAAATGTTTATTTAGCCTAAGTAGCATCATGTACAATTCATGTTACAAAAGTCGGAAGTGAAAACAAGTTAAAGCAATTACAAATATACCTTTACAAACAGTCTTCTTAATACACGTGATTATACCCAGTTGAACTTCTAATGCTTATGTTTTAGTGGCGGGTCCAGCTGTCCCCCTCATCTAGGGGGTAGAACACTGTAGGAACTAGAGCAACAGAAACCAGAATTAATTCTCCGTGTCATGGTAGATAAACATGTGAAATGTACTGTTCAAATGTCCTCATCTCTGAAATGGTGCAAGTGAGCTGTTGTTAACTATGGTATGAAGAGTCTTCCCACTGAGCAAGAAAGATGTGAAGATACAGTTTGAAAATAGGGTAGGAAGATTTACGGTTTTTTTCAACTTTTGCTCTAATTGGATCACGAGGCCAATCTCACTGGAGATTGTGTCTTTACCTTTTCCATCTCAAGGCATTTTTTAAAATAACAATTCAGAAACTTATCAAAGTCTGTAGTAGACTTTTAGGACTTAAAAACAGAAATTTTCAAAGCCAGGGTCAAAAAAAATCAAAGAGTCAGGCCCAGGAGATGGCTCAGTGGAATAAGCACTTCCCTGGCAAACACAAGGGCCTGAATTCAATCCGTCGTTCCGCAAAAAATAAATAAATAAATAAATAAATAAATAAAAATCAAAAAATCAAAGAGCCAAGACTGTACCAGTGTCAATCGCCCTCTGAAGTCTTCCTGAGAGAATCTTTCACTGTCTTTGTCTGCAGGTTTTCCTTTGTAGTATCATTTGGATATGGTTTACCTTCCAAACTTTATTGTCTTAGTTCCTTTTCTCATTGCTGAGACAAATTACCTACCACTGCAAGTTAAAGGGGAGAAGGTTTGTTGGGCCAACCATTGTAGGTCTCAGAAAATAACTGGCTAACTCCAATGTAGGGTATCATATAGCAGATGGGCTCATGGTAGCTGGAGACAGAAAAAGTAATAAGAGAGGAGAGACCAGCCTCTTTCTGTCTCTTGTACTGAATCCAGTCTATATGCCCTAGGGTGTGACACTCACACCTTTAATCCCAACACTCACACCTTTAATCCCAACACTGGATCATGAATCAATCACAAACTCCATACTTAGTGACTTCTGAAAAACCCACCCCCTCCTATGACTGCATGGAGCTTTGTGATGACATCTAGACACAAGCCATAACATTCATGTTAAAATTTAAATTCCATTATAAAATATTAAGAGGTGAGATCAGACAGGAAACCTAAGACAGAACTAGGGCCTTGTCTTCATGAGTGAATGAATCATTTCATTAATGATTTGATGGACTACTGAGCCAATGCATTATCTTTTTTCTAAAGAAAAAAAATAAAGAAAAAACAGCATTAGATGCAATACAAGGTTTTCTAAATAGAGTGATAGAAATTCAACAATGGTTGCTGTATTATTTGATGCTATCTTCAAATTAGTTATTTAAATTGGCAGATATAAATGTGTAAAAATCATTTTAAAAAAACAAAAAACAGTAACAATGAAATTCAAAGAGGAAAAATATCAGAGGAGAAAATAAATAAGCATTGACTGCTTCTTCCAAAAGACCATCAGAAAACAACAATACAGTTGTTCGAACTATTCTACATATATAGCCAAATATATATTTTTTCCCTTATTACATTTGTCCTTTTCCTCATCCCACTTATTCCTTTCCATTGAACAATTTATTTCCCTTGCACAGCATCTGTTGTACCTTTTAGATT
This sequence comes from Ctenomys sociabilis, assembly GCA_004027165.1. Taxonomy (NCBI): domain Eukaryota; kingdom Metazoa; phylum Chordata; class Mammalia; order Rodentia; family Ctenomyidae; genus Ctenomys; species Ctenomys sociabilis. Next base: position 21,369 of record PVKA01000249.1, read on the forward strand.
TTTATTACTCTCTCTGCTTCTCACACTAGCAAGATGATAGAAGTTTGCACACATGGATCTCATTCATTTCACTGACCAACATAGGCTGTAGCTGCATCTGTTTATCGATAGATGCATCCTCCTGAGAACTGGCTTGCTACAAAGGCCAGTTTGGTCAGGTTTGCTGTGTGCCAGGTGATGCACAGCTCCATGTTGAAACTCTGCAGATGAGATTACCGGCACCAAATGGAGTCCTTTGACCTGGGTCTAGAACTGTGCATCAAAATAAACGTCTTCCCTGTATTTAGTCTGTGCTATCATGCTCCTAGAAACAGAAAAAGATCTAAAATACTTCACTTATGCAGTTACACTTGAGACTCAAGCTACAGCTACTCGGTAACATGCAGTTGCACCACCATTTGCCTAAAAGTGAGTTTTTTTCTGAACAGTGGTATCCAGTACCTGCAAAACTGCAACTTGCTTTTAACGATCAGTGAGGAAAATATATTTTTGTTCTTGTGTTCTTGCATTTCAGGGCATAAGCAAGTAATAATTAGGAATGCAACATTTGGAATTTAACTTTCCACTTGCAAGATAAATAAAGAGAAGGAAGTAATGTTCAAGATGAAATTTTAATGTTGATATAAACTAACATGATGAATAATGTAAACAGTAAATGAGCAATTGTATGCTTCACTAAACATGTTATGAAAACGCCCTCCACTACATTTCCTCAAATTTCATTCATACTGATGAGCTAATTGTCTTTTACCACTTAAGGCACACAACTAAATGAGTTACATTCAAAGGTCACAGCTTTGTTTGTTTGTTTCAATATATATCTATGATACTCTAATGTTTTATTCTAGAAGCAAAATAGAATATAAGCATATTGCCAGGAATTAAAGAAATATCAGGCATGTTAATTCTATCTGTAAGTAAGCTTTCATAAATTTTTTGAAAAATAATTTTATTTGACATTGCTTCACATTTATTTCTCCAACTTTTGGTATGATAAGTGTTACTCTATCAAATGTACAAAATGCTATGCTATTATTTTTTAAAAGCTAACTTCTTTATTAATGAGAAGCGTAAACATTGTCTTGTGAAAAGTGGGTAGAACTTCAATCACATCACCTATATTATTAAGAAACAGAAGCCAATCTCCCTTAAAATTGTGAATCAAATATGCAAGTCAATATTATCTTTTTTGCCTTTAGAGACAGGATTTCACTATATCTATTAATTATATAAATATAGATGTATCATATTTACTTAATACTTAAGGAAGAGCAGGCACATCCTACCCTAGTACTCTGGGATCATAGCCCACCTTTCCCTGAACTGTGAGTCAAACTTTCAGACATTTCTTTAGTTCAATTGATGAGAAGAGGAGAACTGCCAAGTTCTGTATTAAATGCATAAGAAGGAAGCGTGGCTGCTTCTGACATACAGACACCCCTGCAACAAGTGAAAATCAATGAAGTAGCAACATTATATTTTAGTATTTGTGTATACTTTAAGACTTTATAAATCCTTCCCATGCTCTTATAAACCTTTACCACACTTCTAATGTTCCAAAGGCCGTCCAAATAGCTCAGCAGATTAAAGCACCTGCAAGCAGGTGCAGGGACCAGGGTTCGATCCCCGGGCCTACCATGCCAACCAGCCCCGCTCCCAGGGGTGCACTGAGACTGCCATTGAGTCCTAGTGGCGCGCACCTGTAATCCTAGCTCTTGGGAGGCTGTAAAAAGGTGGATAACTGCAAATCTGATCTAATAGTGAGACTCTGAACACCCTGTAGACCCTTGCCTAAAAAATACAACATATATATTGTAAAATACATATGTGTGTATATATATATTATGTAATATACATATAATTTCTAATGTTTTTATCATTTTCTAAACTCACAGCCCTAAATATTTTTAATAATATACCCATACTGTGCAGTACTATAAAATTCCATAGTACAGTAAACATTCATGATAAATAATTTAGATTAATATTTTCTGAAAATCCACAAAACAGTGAGTTCATGAAAGTTGAATCAGAAACTGGTGAGGGACTACTGTAGTCAATGCCACTGCTCTGTTGAGATTCTACTGCTCTGTGCTCTGAAACTCAATCTGCTTCCCTCAGCTGATAAAGTATGAGGTGTCTGCAACTTTCAGCATGTCTTTGGCACCACTGGCTCTGTAATTTGCTGTGTTACATGTCTTCCTGTTCACGTGCAGTGACTCAGCCTCATTGCAGAATGGTACCATCCCTTTAACCCCAGTTCAGAACACTTCTGATGGATTGTACAAGCCAGCTCTGGAACTCCCTGCAGAACTGGCAAAACCTTGTTATAACTGCATCACAGCTCAACTTCTCTGTGGACAATCCTACTTCATTTCTCCATCCCATTTATACAGTATTCATTGTAAGAACATATCCTAAGTAAATATTTTATGTACAAATCTGATCCGGGAGGCTGAAGGAGGATTTTTTACATGTTTTACAATTTAAGATAAATCTCTCATTACTAGTCAGAGTTTATTTAATAAAGAAAAAAGGTTTTTACTTTATTCAATAGGAACAATGCAACAAAAATAGGAGACCTGAAAGAATGTGCCCATCAATGTAAATTGTACAAATTGTTCAGACTCCTAGAGACATACTCTAAGATGCCTAGGGATAAGTAACAAATTATGAAATGTCATAATTGTCAAACTCACAAAATTGGACTTGGCCCCATAGGTGAGTCATTTCTGGATCACACCAACAGGGTCACACTATGACTATTGTTTCCCAAGAAAAATCAAAAGGCCTGGAAGGTAGATTAGGAGGTAGCTAAGAAACAAAAGTGAAAATCAGATTGAAGGGAAGGAGGCACCGGTTTCGGGAAAAAGCACGAACAAGGGTTAAACTGATGCAGACAGGGTAAATAGAAAAGGGGTGCTGGCTATGCCTTGCAAGTAGAAGCAACACTGGCAACTGAATATAAGAAATACACATGGGAGAGAATGTTATGACTTGGATATACAAAGTATTTAGAGCTTAAGCTTTTGGAAGGTGCTTAGATCATGGTGTGGCTTAGTTACTTCCTTATGTTGAGACCCAACACGCAGCATTCACAGGTTTATAGAGGAGAGCTTCATTTTGGCTTACCATTTGTTGAGTTTCTAATCCATAGTCAACAGGCTGCAAAGCATGGGGTCATGGCAGAGGCTTGGTGAAGAAGAAAGGCAAAGAAGCATGGTAGAGGAGAGGCAGCTCCTGATATGGCGAGCAGAAAGTGGAGAGAGAGAGTCAGAGATAGGAGCAGGGACAGAGGCAAAGACAGAGACAGAGAGACAGACAGAGAAACACACACACAGAGAGAGAGAGAGAGAGAGAGAGAGAGAGAGAGAGAGAGAGAGGCAGAAACAGAGATAGAGACAGAGACAGAGACAGAGATATCAAGGAAGACCTGGGCTGGGAACAGAACCCAGCCAGGCCCACTGTGTTCAACCTCCTGCAACCAGGATTCACAACCCCAAGTCCCATTTAGGTATGAACTCTGGAGTGGGCTAGTTAATCTCCTGGGGAATGTCATGCACCTGTGAGCCAATCAGCTCCCAAAGCCACACCTATGAGTACAAGAGGCTTTGCAGAGACATTCAGATGTAAACTATGACATGGAAGCATGATGCTTATCAGTATCTTAACCCACGGGGAGCTGCCAGCTGAATGTGAGGTCAGGAGGTGGGGCCTGTTCAGAAGAGGCAGGTCGCCAAGGGCATGATCTGGGAAATTCTGGGTCTTTCCCCCAGATGCATGCTGCACTTTCTTCTTCCTGATCCCAAGGATATGGTTTACTTTCCTCTGTAATCTTTTCTATTCTGCCCTTTCCACCACGGAGCTGTCAATTTTTAGAGTGAATCAATTCAAATTGTGAGCCAAAATACACCTGTCTCCCTTTAAATTATGGGTGTTAGTTACTTTTGTTCAGCCTTGAACACTTCAGTAAAACTACAAAGCCTGCATACCCATACCTCAATGCCATGGGGCAGGGCCACCGAAGCTCTTTAGGGTATACATGTCATAACAATTTGCCCCAAGTGTCAGGTGTAGACCTATAAGGTTCAATGTTTGCTCTGCTGAGTTTTGTTCCTTTTTTTTTTTTTTTTTTTTTAATTTCGTACAGGCTGTACAGAGTCTCACTACTGAAATCCGACTCATAGTGATTCTCCTGTTTTCAGCCTCTCAAGTGCTGGGATTACAGGTGTGCATCACCATGACCAGACTCAGCTGATGTCTCAGAATTTCTCGGGGATGGGCCTGGAGCAGCATGCCAGAGATCAAACCCCTGATGCTGTGCTCTGCTGAAGAAGGCACTTTAGTCTGTTGAGCTATCTGGCCAGCCTTGTTCTTGCTTTAATCTGACTTCTTTTTTTCTCTTTAACCCTTTTCTTTTGGAAAGGAAATTTTTACCCTGTTTCATTGTGTGCTGAAAATGTTTTTAACCTTATTTTTTAATTTTACAGGCATTCTCAACTAAGAAGTTGCTTGAGTCACACAACAGACTTTGGATTTGGAAGCAATGCAGGGAATGTTAACTTTGGGATCTTTTAGATATGGACTCAATGTTTTTCATGTAAACAAAATGACCTGAATATTTTGAGGGCCAGATACAAAATGCTATGACTTGGATATAGAATGTCTCATAACATGTGCAGGGGTGGGGCAATTGGAGATGATTAGACCATGTTGATGATGTACTCACCATTTGGTTAATCCACTGAATAGTTCCTAGCTGAATATGGTGTTAGTAGAAGGTGAATGATCAAGGCAGATGGTCACCAAGAAGATGACCTGAAACTATTCACCTTCCCAAAACCATTCTTTGTTCTCAGCTTCCTGGCTGCTACAATGTGACAGCTTTCTCCCATAGTATTGCTTCTGTCTTAGAGCCAGCCAACCATGGGTGGAGCCAACTAAAATTGTGAACCAAATTAAACATTTGATTTTCCTTTACATTGCAAGTATTGTGTATTTTTTCCCCTTGACAGAAAGATGCTAAGACCAAAGGATAGTAGTTGCTAACCTAGGTCAATGAATAAACTGTAAATTGAGTGAAGCAACAGGTGAGGGAGTGGGGTTGTGGTTGGAATTTTGTCATTGCAGGAGCAAAGAGATTCCCAATTGTCGCATGCAGCACTGTAGATGCTTCCGTTGATGGCTTCAGTTGTGTCATGCAAACACATATGAAAATGTTATTTCATGCTAGAAAATGAGAGACTAGATGTTTACACACCAAAAATAGTAGTAATTTTCATGGTAGGGGTGTAGAGGACAAAAGATTATCTTTCAAACATAACTTCATGCAAGAACAGTTTGAGGGCTTGGAGATAGCTAGGTAGTCTAAGTACCTGCCTGGCAAGCATAAGGGTCAGAGTTCAATCCCCACTACCACATGCCTCACAGGCCCTGAAATCGCAGGCTCACTGTTCCAGCCATGAAAACAGGACACGATGGCACACAATTGCAAGCCCAGCACTTGGGAGGCTGTGACAGGAGGATCACTATGAGCCCAAATTGCATAATGAGACCCTGTACCAAATAAATAAATGAAATGACTAATTAATTAAAGATGTTTTTTAAAAGAATCAATTTGATAGGACACAAGATAAAGGCAGAAGTTAGCCGGTTTATGTACGAGAGCAAAGAAACATGAAACACGTGATCTAAGCTGCACTAGACAGCAGTGAAAGTGCTTGAGCAGGGCCTTGGAGAAGACCCAAGTCTCTTATTTTCTTTGCCAATAGGCATCTTGCAGGCATTGATCTGCTACAGTGCTTTTCTTTTGTGGGACACCAAAGCAGATGGCATGCTGTGATTGTGCAAGCACACAGCTCTACAATAGAGCTCACAAGCCTGACAGATGGGGACAGATGTGGAGGGTGATAACCCTGGTTCACTTCTCCTCAGTAATAGGAAGTCATGCAGGTGCTTCATGAAGCTCCTTTTAAGTATTTTAAATCGTAAGAAGCATACCTAGTCATGCAGAGCACTGAAAATTTCGACTGAATTTTCTATATAGTTAATAATGTTTTATGTAAAATAAAATAATTACTCAGAGGTGAAGTTGGTGTTTGAAGGCCATGTGAGTCATTAGTATCACATCATGCAGAGTAGTGCTTAAAAATGTGAAACTGAGGTCTTAGTTTAGCAAATGAATTAGGATCCATGGTTTCACAAGCATGGCTCTATTTTCATTTGGGACTGAATAATTCACTGTAAGGCTATCTGTACTATTCTTGCTATATAAGATCACTACCCACAAAATCATAGTGTCACAGTTACACATACAGACACAAATATCTGTTGTGTACATTAAAATATCTCAAGTCAAATACAAACGCTACCTTTGGGACAAAATTATCCCTGGTTGAAAATCTGTGACTTGAAGGCATTAATTTGAGAATCTACCTTCTTAAAAGAATTACTGCTTCTTTCATTACTGTCTTCAGTCATTAAATAATTATTACCATTAATTTGAGAACAAGTGATCTAAGAAAAATGCATAATTCATTTGCTTTTTCTTTTAGCATTTGTTTGATGTGACTCAAACTCAAATCTTGTAATGTAGGGAGAATGTTGCAGTGAACAAAACAAAGTAGTACTCTTTTCCTCATTGAGCTACCACAGAATGGTGAAAATTGGCGATTAGTTGAACTTTTCTGGCTTTTGTGACCTGAGGTAAAATAGAACAATGAAAACAGGGAGAATGGCAGAAGATGGAAAACCCATCAACAAGCTTCTTCTCTCTCTGGAAGTGGAGCTGCCTGAGCAGCAGCAGGGATGAACCTCGCTCAAGTTGCCTTCCAGTGCCCTTCAAGGCGAGGCAGCAGACGCTGAAGACGAGGCTTTGTGGGCAGATAACACTCATAAATTTTCAGTCCCAGAATGTCTGAGTCGAGTACTGTGTTCTGTGGAGCAGAATGATCTCAAAGACTAGCTCAACCGCAGTCATGTGTCAAAGTAGTCAGAGCATCTGAATAAATCAACAGATGTTCTAGGTGCCCAAGTCTGAGATTTTCAGAGTCATCTTTACTCTCACCATGTTGGTTAACATGAAGAACACAGTGTCTAGAGTATAAGGGAGCATGTGCTCACAGGGCCATCTAGATGCCGCCTCACTTTTTCTGTTCTAGGTGCTTCCCTTGACTTATGCTCACCACAGCCCAGCAGAGTTTGCTGCAGCAGCCCTAAGGAAGGCCCAGTCACGTGATGACCAACCCTAAGGAAGGAATGATCATGTGATGTGTTCAGCTTGTTTTGGCAACAGAGAACCACAAAATTATGCTCCTTGAGACAAATCTAACATATAAAAATTTAAAAATACTGGAATAAAGGAGCGTTAAAAACAAGACACGATGAAAAGAGGAGTATGCCAATGAGTTGCTTCTAATTTGATATAAAAAATGGCCGAGCTTCTGGATTCTATGTGATTTTTTTTTCAGAAGTAAAATGTCTAAGTCTCCTAGTTAATGGTCTCCAATCTATCAAACACCACTGCGAGCATTCCTTCTGGCTTCAGGGTGTATTTGTACATGAGACCGTCATCAGATGGTCATTCTCTCCTTTTCTCAGTCTTTCCTAAACTTGAAAACAGCACCAACTTACTTCCTGATTTCTTTATAGATTAAACTACATGACACCTCTATAGCTTTCTTATCCTAGTGAGGTAAATCCCTGCTTTTGCTCCATTTGAATGTTTCTTTTTCAACATTTTTTTTTCTAAAACATTGAAAAGATCTTACATTTAAGATTATCGCCATAATATAACACCTCACACTAGCTGGTCCAATATATAGTACTGTTCAATTTAGAGATACTAGATGCAATCAGTTATCCACATACCTCAAATTGTGCACTGAATCAGAATATCTTATAGGAGTTATAATAATTGAGAAGATAATATCTTCTAATAGGATTGTGTTTTGATTTTTGTCTCTAACAATTATTAGATGTGAGAGCAGAAATTTAAATCTTAATGTCTCAATTTCCTTATTGGTAAAACGAGAATAATAGCAATATGTGTCTCATAATATCACTATGAGAATTAAATGCAATGATCAGGTGAGTCCTAAGAAGCATTTAGCACAAAGCCTGGTAAATACAAAGCTCTGTGTGCATTCTGTTACAGATACTTAGGAAAATGATACCTTCGGTATAGTCAGATTTTCCACTGTGGTCGTTAAATACCTGGGAAATTCAGTTGACAGGAGAAAATGTTTATAGTGGCTCACAGTGGGTGACGTTTCATTCCTAGGTCATCTGGAGAAACATCATGGTAGAAGAGCATCACAGAGGAAAGGTGCTCAGATCCTGCATTCAAGAAGTGATGAAGGGCTGGAGAGATTGGATCAGTGGAATAAGCACTTCCCTGGCAAGCTTGAGGGCCTGAGTTCAATCTGCCATTCCACAAAAAAAAAAAAAAAAAAAAAAAAAAAAAAAAAAAAAAAAAAAAAAAAAAAAAAAAAAAAAAAATTAAAAAAAGGAGCAATGAAAGGGGAAGGGCCACAGAGGAAGGACCCAGAGACCAGACATAGCACCCAAGGTCACAGCTTGCTCCACCCATACACATGCAGAAGGGTGTTCTACTAATCTTTTAGCCAACCTCTCACACTACTTCAGTGAAAGAGTAAGACTGACTACCAGAAGTTCACTCTTGACAGTTCCACATCTGAACGCTTTCCTCAGTCCTACTTCATCTCCAAACAGAGCTAGTAGGATGCCACTACTGTACATAATATGGTCTCACTACCCGGGTTAATATTCAGAACTCATTAATAACTTCCTCAAATTTTCAATAGCCTGCTCATTGTTTTAAAGAGTTTAAAGTGTCTCTGACACTCAAGGGAAGTTCTTTTTTTTTTTTTTTTTTGGTGGAACCAACAATTGAACTCAGGCCCCTGTGCTTGCAAGGGAAGCACTTATTTCCCTGGCCCCTCAAGGGAAATTTTTTTTTTTTTTTTTTTTTTTTTTTTTGTCTTTTTGAGACAGGGTCTCACTATGCAGTTCAGGCTTGCCTTAAACTCACTTTGTAGCTCAGGCTGGTCTCGAACTCACAACAATCCTCCTGCCTCAGCCTCCCGAGTGCTGGGATTACAGGCCTGCGCCACCACGCCCGGCTCCCTCAAGGGAAATTCTTAATTGCAAATTTTCAGAAAATTCAAAAACCAAATTACATGCTCCCAAGATACAATGGCACAAGGTAAATATTCCCCTCCAAGAAAGAGAATAGTAAAAGAGAAAAAAAAATAAAGTCAAAGCAAGATCAAAACACAGCAGGGCAAATAGGAAGTCCTGTAGCTCCATGTAGCATCGAGAGCACATGGTTCTAAGATGTGAGTTCTGAAGGGCTCGGGAAATCCACTCCTTATGTCTCTGCTGGCTGCAGCAGGGCTGGCTCCCTTTGCTGCAGGCAGATTTTTTCAATAGCTATGTGACATTCCCCATACCTCCCTCTTCCTCAGCTCTCCTTGCAGCTTCCGACCCCTCACAGCTATACATTGCTCTCTCAGAATGCTGTTCTGACGCTGTGACTTTGTGCCCTGCCCCTCATGTCTGCCTATGAAATAGAAGTAGATGAGTCCATGACCCCAGAGCTCTTGCATGAGTTTATCCCTACCAAGCCAGTATCTCAGTATGTACACAATGCCAGGGCTTGCTATTAGCTCAAGCAATAGCTGGGATTCCTTAGAAGATGATTGCAGTGGCCTTTTTTGAAAAACAACTTCTTAAAAATTATTCATTTGTTTGTTTATCTATTTATTTGGCATAGGGTTTGACTACGCAGCTCAGACTTGTAGAAATTCTACTGTCTCAGCCTCCCCAGAGCTGAGATCACAGGCGTGTGCCAACCATGCCCAGTTTCAGTGGCTAGCATGGTATGTCTGGAATTCTGGGGCTGGCTTGGCATGCAATACCTGGAATTGAACCTGGGTCTTTGCACCTTCCAGGCAAACCTTTAGACTGCCAACCTATCTCACTAGCCCTACAGTGTTCTTTGAGTCTTGGGTGGCTGTCAGTATGGGAACACTTCCCTAGCTGACTCTCAGTGAGAAAGTCACCCTGGGCTTCTCCTAGCAAATCACACTCCTTCAAAGGTAGTTAGCCTGGGATACCCTCAGCCTGTGGTAGGTTGGACCTAACCAATTTCTGAGTTACCTTCCACGTATCTTTCCTAGTGTTCCAGTATAAAGTATTGTTTCTTTTCTTTTTTGTGTGTGTAGTAACAGGGATCGAACTCAGGACCTTATGCTTGCCAGGCAAGCACTTACTCTACTGAGCTATCTCCCCAGCCCTTGAGTTTCATTTTAAAGTACTTATCTCTTTTGAAAGCACACCTTCCTTGATACTGACCTTAAGCATACATACTTCTCTTCTGAAAACATTTAAGTTCATCAAATCTTTCAGCTGTGCTTTTTGCTTTGATTTCTTACTGTAAATCTGGCTCAAAGCAGCTGACACTACCCATACCACTTTCTCAACACAGGTCTGCCATGATATCCTCTGCCAGATCAATTATTCCATCACCCTCAATCTCAGACCCTCACATAGTTTAGGGCTTGAAATAAAAGCAGGCACATGATTTTCCAGAGCAAAATATATATGGCCTCTACTCCAGCTCCCAACAGAGTCTTTGTTTCCACCTAAAACATCGTGAGCAAAGTCTTTATATTCTGCATGGCTATCAGCATGATCTTTTGAACCCAACCAGAATTGACCTTTGTATTTCTCTTATAATGTTCTAAAGCTCCTCTGAACAGCACCTCCGGTTCTTCTGGTCTCTGCCCATAAAACACTGAAAGATTTTGAACTAGTTGATCACACATAATCACACCAACAGCTTCACTTACATCCTACAAACTTTCTGTCTTACTCAGTTTTTCCATTGTTGTAATCAAATAGCTAAGAAAATCAATTTATGGAGAAAACATTTATCTTGGCTCAGTTTCAAAGACTTGAGTGCATAACTGGCTAACTCCAAGACAGAAATACCATAGCAGAAGGATGTTTGGTTCATGTCTAGATATCCTCCAGTTTTAGCATGTGTCTAGATGGCTCCCAGAACTTCATGCAGTCATACATGGGGCTTTTGCAGGTGGCTGGATCAAGGCTGTGTGATTCTGGGATTAATTATGTGATCCTGGGAACAAAAGTACCCCACCGTGGGTGAGGCAGCACCAATCAATAGGCTTACAGCCTGGGTAGAATATAAAGAGACAGAGGCTTCTGATGCTTCATTACTTCCATGCTGCTTCTGCTGCTTTCGGTCCTCTGCCTGTCCTGCAGAGCCAGAGACTTTCTCCTCTGTGATGCCTGTCTGCCTTGCCAGCCTGCTTTGCAACCAGCTGATTATAGCCTGAAATCTCTACAAACTGTCAGCCAAAATAAATCTTTTTTTCTTTACCTTTGGCTGTCTGATATTGGTCTCAGCAACAAAAAGAGTAAATAAGACTCCCTCCCCAAATCCTCATGTACTCATAAATGGAGTTTTTAGGAGGTCCTGGATTATAGAAGTGTGAGGCTGCATTAGGGTGTGAGCTACTGAGATTATGGGTACATGATGACTAAATTGGCTGAGGACAGTTCTGTGGATAGATAACAGAAAGCTCACCCATGCTGTGGGTGGTAGAGACCAATAGGCTTGTAGCCTGCACATGATACAAAAAGAAAGATGGAAGGTGGGCTGCTTTTTGCTTGCTGCCTCCTGCCTGCACTCACAATGGACTCTCTCCTCTGCCATGCCTCTCCACCACGCCACACTGCCTAGGAGCCAAATGACTATAGACCAGAACCTTTGTTAACTGTGAGTTGAGATGAGACTTTCCTCTTTATCTCTAGTGTTAGTTATTTTGTCTCAACAATAAGAACAATAAAAAAGACAGAATGACAAAGGAAAGTTGCTCAATTCTTGGCATCCAAGAATCAGAGAGGAGACCTGGAAAGATACGAGCCAAAGAAAAAAGAAAGCCCCAAAGATCACACCTCTATGACCTGCATAGATACCAGTAGATACAACATGACCCAAGTAGATACAAAATAGTAGAAGGGTGGGCTTCCCTGTCTCCTATGTGTCTTTTAAGTGAATCAAGATTAAACATTATAATCATGCTCTAAGCAAGGCCAGAGTTGATGTTTTTAAATACACTTATTACGCTTGACGCATAATGTTGGTAACTCTCATTTTTAAAAGTGATGTCAGGTTTTCTTGGAAGGAAAAAAAGGGGTGTTGGTCATTTGCAGGTCAGGTTTTTTTCATCTTGTTTGAGTAGGTGGGAAATGACATGACCTAGGGCACTGCAATGCTAGCATTCTGGAGGACTGACTTTATTCCTTTGCTCCTTTCTGTCTAATAAATAATTGTGTAGGAGGATAAGTGGGAAAAGGGAAATCCGGGTGAATGGGGTAGTTCCCTTCCCTCCTCCACATACTTGCTACTTTCTTGTACAATAGCTCAGTGCTACCCAATATTGGCTTCCTAGGTGGGCACAATAAGCTGCCCCCTTCCGTGGGGCAAGATATTCCTCTCCTCCATGTTGAGATCAGTGATAAATGAACCAACTGTGCTTTCAGACTACACACACAAAACCGCTGGGCAATGAAGATTATGAGATTAGTAGAGCATATTTCTTGCACTCTAGTTTGTACAGAATAATGAAAGAAAGAGAAAATCATTACCTTCAATGTGCAACGTTGCTTGTGGCCACTAAGCCAAATTAAAAGATACCAGCACAGCTTAAGTAGCTTAGCTCAGAGGCCCCACCAGCAGGCCTCTGCAGCTCAACGCTCATATAAGGCGGGCTTTTTATTTCTGTTACTTTTGTCTCAATATTTATCTTCTCTAAAGCCAGTCAGGGAGGAAAAGCCTTGGAAAATATTTCATTTAGAAGAAAGACAGCAGACTTCTGTGGCCGGGATTAGAGGACCAGCCAATAAATCAATGTTTGTGTTTGCTCATGATCTGTTCATGGGATTTGTTCAACTGCCAAACTAATTGCAGGTGATTAATGTATTTTTATCTGTGTTTAATTTATTGAGTGCCTAAAACAGTTACGAACCATTCTTGAGGAAGTATCACAATGCACACTCTTTGTTAATGATCTTTAAAAGCATGCATATATGCATTATTGGCACAAAAATAATTGCATTAAGCATTAATTTTGTTCATCTGCAAACAATCAATTATTTATTGAGTGCCTAAAATGACTTGTAGTATTCATTGTGGAAGCTGCAAGGAGTGCTATTTCATAATCCCCGATATTAGGCAATTTAAAAATCAGTTAGGAAGATTCAAAGCACATTTATATAAAGAAAAATTGCAAAAATTTTCAGAAAACCAAAAGATTTGCTACAGTAAAACAAGAAACCTGGATGGTCGGTGACGATGTCAACAGAATAAAGGACATAGAATTAACTGTAGAGGATTTGGGGAGAAACTATGTCAATGTTGGCAAACATTTTAAAGACTGAGTGCGCAAAATGAATCCCAAGCCCACTTATTTACTGCTAAGGGCCAAACCTGACCTCCAACCTGAATGCTCAGCTGCTATGGGGAGGCTGGGTAACGTGCCTCATTTGCCAACAGAAAGGACTCTGCATGCCATTGGTGCCAGTACTGCTGCCTATGGTTTGAAGGAAAGCACATCCACTGGTGAAATGTTGTGCTTAGAGGGGGTGTGGACAGAGCTCTAGAACAGAGATGGGTCAGAATGTCTATCTAGGCCAGTATGAGACACTGGACTTGGAGTATAAATTGAAGATGTGAGTGTGAGATTGAGATATTGCAGATAAGAAGCGATTCCTATCAGCCTTTGGATCTATAGGGAAATACTAACAACATTCATTTGTGGTCACAGATTGACGATAAGCATGTCCAAGAAAATTAATCGATCCCAAGGAAATTAGAGCATCTGGTGCTGACTTTGTAACTAAACGCAAGCAAATCAATTGGAAATTTACAAAGTAAAACTGGTGACTTACAGACACTGATGAAATTGTTTATAAATGAGGGTGGCTAGGAAGAAGGAAGGAAGTAGATGGCAAACTGAGTCTTAACACCAGAAAATGAGTCTACATTCCCACCAGCAGTGGAGAAGCATTCCTTTTTCCCCACAAACTCTCCAACATTTGTTGTTGGCTAACTTCTTTATGATAGCCATTCTTTCTGGAGTGAGTTGGTATCTCAGCATCATTTTAATTTGCATTTCATGGATGGCTAGTGATGTGGAGCATTTTTTCATATACTTATTTGCTTCTTTAATTTTGTATTCTGAGAAGTGTGTATTCATCTCAGATGCCCATTTATAGATTGGATCTATAGAGTGCCTGGGGAAGGTCACATGGAGTAAAAACTTTCTCTCAGGCTTTCACAAAGAGCAAACTGGTCAGGCAATGGCTGTGACTCATCCACATGGCTGACACAAACAAAGGATCTATAGCGTGAGGCACAAGATTACAAGATAAACTGACCTCAACAGATACAAAAACTACAATTTTTGTTATATAGGTCTTGCTTTACCTTGGTCTTAACCAAGCCAGCAGAGAAGTATAAAACTGAGGTATATACACAGTGGGGCCATAAAAATAAGTTGAGCTGTAAATGGCAATAGTCAACAAATTCTTCAGATGTCACTATTATTGTGGACTGCTGGACTCTGATTGTGTCACCGAATTCAGGCACCTATAATGGTTTAATGACAATAGAGTGCCCATCTTTGACAGGTTTAGACAAAAAAAAAGGGGGGGGGGTAGAAAGGAAGAACTATGATGTGTTTGTATAAACCGTATAGTTAGGATAAATAGCACTTCTGCATAATTCTATGAGAAGCAAGATTAGCACTAACAGAAGTTGGACAAGATATTATGTCGACTTCTAGTACTATGGACAACCACTAGGAAGATAATAAGGTAGAAAGTATTAATTATTGAAACTGTGCTATAATTCAGCTTTAAAAAATATGTTAAGTACACAGCTACATTCTCTTAATTCATTGATTAGAGACATCTGCTCTAATAGTGCCTGTAAGTATAATATCATGTATGCACCTTGTAGGACAACAAACCATTATGAAAACATTTTCAATGTATTAATTATTGAATCTGTTATGTTAATTTGATTTGAAACTGTCTCATTGCTATTTGTTCATCAATAAAAATAAATAAATAATAAAAACCTTGAAAATGAAGATTATGATCAAGGGAAACAGAGAGAACACCACACTGAGTGAAATACATTTGAAGATCAAGTAAGATATTCAGGTCTTAAAATACTGACTTTTCTAATAACATAATATAAGATGACCCCCTTAAGCAGAAACATTGGTGAATTAGATTTACAGAGGTATTAAAAACCCAACACACAATTTTTGTAAGTCAATTGTAATAAGTGACTGATAAAATCATGAAAAAATTAAAATATCAGAGATGATATCTACCAGAAAAGGGCTAAGCATAAAACTTCAAGATATTGCTACATTTGGGAACATAAGGAAAGGAAAGAAAGAATAAGTCAGAAAATTGGAGAAAGGAAAATAATTAATGTACAGATATATATCATTAAGAAAGTGATTAAAATGTCAATGCTGCAGGAGGCAAGGAAATAATTTTTCTCTTGTAAAGTACTCTGGACAGTTTTTCATCTATTTGCTGATCTACTGCAAGGAGGAGAGGAGAGATAAGACCTGTGAATGGCATGTGACTAAAAGTATCAATTAGAATAATCATGCCTACCTTTTAAAGGCTGGAAGAAAGGCAGTGCTCTCAACTAGTGAAAAGGGGTCTTGTAAATGTTCTCTGCTTGTGTGTTAGGCATGAGAGAGTCAGCCAGAGTTGTAGCGTCAGCTGAAAAAGACAGAGGAAAAGAGCACTGTTTCTTTTGTGCAATGGTTTTTATTCTACTGCTGTCTCTTTAAAAATAAAAATCAACGAATAAATGTCCATTTAAATTGATCTTCTGTTGGACTGTGCTATTGGTCTGACATATAAATTAGTGCTTCTTAGATTTAACTATTCCTCTGGGATAAGACAGAGAAGCAACAATAATATTTTATGGAGAGTGTCAAACAGCTTGCCTTTACAGCAACTCTTTCCATTGTGTCTTTTCTTTTTTAAAAAAAATGGATGATAGAAACAACTTTAATTTTTAAAAAATTCTATTATGTATTTGGCATTATGATACAATAAATCTACTTACTCATGTGTTGTTAAGGATATTTAAGAACGATGTCTTATGTAGAATACTTTTAAATTACATTTCTTTTTATACATCACCTAAAACCTTGAGAATTGCATGACATCATGCTAGGCCATTTTCCTCCTCTATGAAATGGGAATGTTAATAGTCACTCTTGGTACAGAATGAAGAAAAGATCAGATGAGATGGTATAAATTAAAGTGGTTGGTTATCTAATGAATGTTGCCTTGCTATGAATTATTTCTAGGTTACATATTTTATGGAAGCAAAAAGTAAACCTGAGCTTTTCCCAAGGAACTACAGTATCTACTAGAGTACATAATGTTAAGTAAAAAGGCAATAAATATTTATTGAATTTATTCCTGGAGAAATATATTCATGAAGATAAATGCATGTGAAAGTATCAAGATACATACCCAATCACTATATAGAAAATCATTATGAAAATAAGGTCAGGCTTAGTACTTACAAGAACCCTGACCCATTCCAGAAGTATGGCACTCTTAAACAAGCCCTCCATCTAGCCTATATGCTAAAAAGAGATGCCACAGTTTCCAGTGGGTCTTTTATTTATGTCTAACATCATTTTAAACCATATACCAAACTAGAGTTTGTTTATTAGGAAATCTGTAAAATAATAACCATAGGAATTGTCAATACTCACAAAATAACGCTTATAAAAATTCAACAAAAGGCAGGAAGTAAGGGAGAGAAACAGACTAAATGTGAATAAGAAAGCCATCTCATACAATATGGAGCTAAAAATTACAAAATAAAGTGTTTATATAAATGCCTATTTTTCAATGAAGTTCATGGATATTATTATTAAAATACCAGAACTTGTTGAAACTAATTTGACCTTAGAATAAGATCAATACATTACAGGCTTATTTATTTCCCTAGGGCTTTTAAAAAGTAACATTGAAAACTGGTAGCCAGAAGGGAAATGGGAAAAAGGATTGGCTGTCTAATAGATGAGAAAAGGCAAAGCCCAGCAGCGATACCAGGGAAGACCCACTTCCTCCCTGCCCTCCGAAACGTCCTCAGACAAAACTCTCAGTTGCTGATTTTGGAAGCTGGTATCTTAGTATTGGTTTTAGCTGACTGTCAAATACTTCCTTTTAAAAATCAGTGCTTTAGGGCTTAGGAGATGTGGGGAGGGCAGTTCAGTGGTGAAGCACAGGCCTGGCAAGCACAAGGTCCTGAATGTGATTCCTGGTACTACTAGTAGTGCTACTAGTATTCCTACTACTACTACCACCACCACTACCACTACTAGTACCACTAATAATAATAATAATAATAATAATAATAATAATAATAATAATAATAAAATTAGTACTTTATTACCTAATTCTGTGGTTTGAAAATATTTTTCCCTCTATAATTCACATGTGGAAACTCAATCATCAATCTGATAATATTCAGAGGTGGGGCCTTTGGGAAGCGATTTAGGTCTAAGGGTTCTTACCTATCCCTGTTAGAACATATGATTGGTATTTTTATAGCAGAAGTTCCAGAAAGCTGCCTTGTCCCTTCCACCACATGTGAGTAATGTAAAGATGCTGTCTATAAAGATCATGAGTAGCTCAGTGGAATAAATGACTGCCTGGCAAGTGCAAGGTCCTGAGTTCAATCCCTGGTACTGAAAAAAAAAAAAAAAAAGTCTAGGGCCAGTCAAATAGCTCAGCAGATTAAAGCACCTACTTAGGCAAACACAAGGGTTAGGGGTTTGATCTCCGGGCCTGCTGTGCTGACTCCACCCACAGAGTGTGCTGAGAGGGCAATTGAGACTGGGCGTGGTGGCGCACACCTGGAATACCAGCACTTCAGAGGCTGCATACAGGAGAATCATGAAAAGTCTGATCTATGCAATGAGACCCTGTGCACACTGTTCTAAATACAAAAAAAGAAAGAAAGAAAGAGAGAGAGAGAGAGAGAGAGAGAGAGAGAGAGAGAGAGAGAGAGAGAGAGAGAGAGAGAGAAAGAAGGAGAAAAAAAGACACTACCTGTAAACCAGAGATGTGTCCCAGAGCAGACTTGGGACTACTATTCCTTAATTTTCCACTTATAATCTTCAAAGCTGTAAAAAGAAGTTTGTTGTTTATGAGTCACCCAGCTAATGGTATTGCTGTTATCATAGTCCAAATAAGATATGACAACAACTTCTAGATTTTTGATCTTCATTTCTCTGAAGAATTAGCATTTTTAAAGAACATATGTTTAGAGACTGAAATGATAATGAGATGGACAGCAAAACCAAAGTAGGAGAAGGCACAGCTATAGCTCTGGCGGAGAGGTTGCCCTGTGCTGTGGTCTATATCCAGAATGTCCTCCAGAAGTGTCTTGTGTCCAGAGGCAGGGCTTTCAGAAGATGGCTATATCATTGTCATATTCAACAGTGGGTTGATCGGTGGATGAGTTCATAACTAAAACATGATGTTAGAATGTAGAGTGAATTCATTTGAAGTGAACATTTGGCAGTTTCCTTTGAGAAAAGATGCCCAGAGCATCCAGCCTGTTGAGAACACATAAGCAAGTCTTCCTTTAGTTCAGGCACTGAAAGGTTTCTGCAGCCCTGGTCCAAGGGAGTCAAGCTGGGTTTCAGCATGGAGAATGCAAGCGTTGTGGGGCCATGGATGCTTCCACCTACACTGGAAAGGCTTTGAAAGTCATGCGCTGACTTTCCATGACGGCGTCATGGAAAGCTGTGGTACTGAAGTTGTTCAGTGGAGACTGCAGGAAGTTTAAGATGCCAGGAACATGACTTGTCTGCTCAGGAAAGTAACAACTAGTAAGAGCATACAGCCTGTAGCAAGACGCTGTAGGCTGCAACCAACTAGGCCACAAAGACTGGAATAACCAGTCCCTTAGGAACCCACATATGGAACTATGGGACTTAATGTTTTTCTTGCTAGTTTTCAGTCTTTCTTTGGTCTGATTCCTTTCTATTTCTCTTTTTCTCCATTTTGGAATGGGTGTGTTTAACCTGGTTGGAATGTTGGGAGCTCCTGAATGGCATTATTCTTTCAGACACTCACATATACAAACTTATCTTACCTCTCAGAGGCCACTTTGGGACCACACTGAAAAGCAGGGGATCTCTGCCAGGATGTTACTCTATTCCTAGTGCATGGCGACATCCAATTGAACTTACAGCCTAGGATTGTATCTAACACATCTTTTGGCAGATGCAGCTTGACACATAAAACTTGGGAAGATGTACTGACTGTGGTGGGCATTTCACCAATGTCCTGCCCCAGTGCTACCTAGACCTTCCCCCACTGTACAGGAGTTCTTGGAACATCTTTGTCTGCAGCCACTCTCTGCTGAGAAGAAGGCTGCCACCGGTCTGGAGGAAGACTGTCTCCATGCTTAGTCCTAAAATGGGCTGATATTTTGGTTTTGTTTCATTTGTTCATTCTCACAAAAGACTGCAGAATTGACCTGGGAATCCTCTGAGCTGCACTTTTGCTTCTCTTCTCAAGCCAAGCTACTGCTTGCTATAGAAAGCAAGTGGACCGAATCAGAGGTAAATCATTGTTCATAACAGTATTACATGCGTCATTAGCTTCTTTCCTCTTGGCGCACAGACCGTACTGAAGACAGGAGCTTATTTTCCCCCTTAACATCATACTGAGTTATACAGGGTCTGTTTGCAATAGTAACTCATAAATAAATAATTATATTTTATTATGCCAGCAATTTCATATGGGTTTGACACATATGGCTTTTATTTTACAGGGAACACGTTGCAGTGTGAGTTGAACTGATACTTCTTGGGAGTTTTATAAGATGTTTTGTTCAGTAATATTTTAACGTTATTACATGCACTAGAGACCATTTCAGCATTAAACACACATTTTAAACTAGGATTGGAGGAGAGATGGGGAGGTAGGAGTAGATCTAAAGAAGTTCGCAGGCCAGAGCTCATAAAGCATGGCGTAAAATCTCAGCACTATGCCTCGAGCACTAGCATTCAGTCTTGCAGGGTAAGAAACAGATGCTCCTGTAGTTCATGAGGGATTCAAAATCTGAAGCTTTAATTCTTAGTTTCACAGTGAGGATTTTTACTAACAAAACTACAATATATATACAGTATAAATTCTTTTCAGCAATTCTTTTTCTCCCAGATTTATGTTTCATTGATTTGTTGCATTTTGAATTATGTTTCAATCCCAGAAATGTTACCCTTTCTTCCCCTTGAAAATTCTGTCTCCTTGTTATTCATGAGCCTTTCCCTTGCAGCTTGCTTCCAGAAATTGAATTTTATAATGAGAAGTGTTGCAAGACTGCTTTTTTTCTCATAATCTGAATGTACAAAGAAAATTCAACATTTTTGCTTACTTCCAATATATTCAGCAATTGGTGGTGGGGGAGCAATTCTCAGCAGATGTCTCTATGTTCTTATTCTACTGCCCTGCCATGAGACATACGTCAAATGCAAGCTGAGTTAGGCAAGCAGCCTGTAAGGGGAACATGGATTCTTCCAAAATGGGCACTAATGATTCCCTGTCTGACTTTTGTTCTTAGCCTTTCTCACAAAAACCACTGGCAAGACATAGAACTGTAAGGTGTATACTGCCTCTTAGAAATGTAATATGAGACCAGCCACTCATATGTGACCAAGTTGAGGAGGCTTTGGAAAGTGCAAGGATCTGAAGGACCTACCCTTTCCATGTCAAGAGGAAAAAGGCCCTCATATGTCTCAATGCATTCAGGCAAAGGAAGAACACGGATCCCTTTACAAACACCTCTAGACTTGTTCTACTTCTAAGACATGATAGATAGTACTTGGATAACCACTGGGAAAATATGTCCAGTTTCTCACTTCAGGAATGTGTGAGAGGGGCATGTGGGAATGAGAAGCAAGAGGAAAACAGGCTGGGCGAAGTGTAGTGACTATAATTAATAGCATTCACTTATTCAATATTAAGTCTTCCCAGTCTTTCTTTCTAGGCAATTGAGCTAGAATGCATTCAGAAAAGAGTAACTAGGAAACTTCTCAGGGTTTTGTAATTTAAAAGCCATTAGAAATCTATGGAACACTTCTCTGATGATAATGATGAAGGGGATAGAATATACTTCTGAAGTCTAAAATCCTCATGATCTATTTACTATAATAATACCACTCTAATTCAGACTGTATTTATGACTTAACTCATGTGGTCAAAAGTAGTACAACCACAATTAAATCAGATATTCTTTGGAAACTTTCTGATAAGGTATAATTCATATTAAGTGAAGTTCAATATTATGTGAAGCACAATCGGAAATTATAGAGAATGAGACATTGTATCAAATCAAGGAATCATGATTTTCCCCATTGACATAATAAGCAAATGCAACTTTTATAAATTCAAGGAGCAGTGGAGAGAATGTCATTTTGAGAAAGAACATTATTAAATGCAGAGCTGAAACAAAGGAGATAAAGGATATGAAATATCTCAGCCTCACAATTGTTCAAGGAGAAAATGAGAGAAAAACAAATGGAGATACATAAAAGAAGATAAGCAAACCTAATGCGATGCAGGTTTTGTGAAGCAAAACAGGACAGATTTTAATTAATTTGATGAAAAATATGAATAATATTAAAGCAACATGAAGGTGAGGGCTAAGTGCCTGTTCCGTAGTGTTTGTAGCAGTCATACTTGACAGCAAGTGGTTTTCAGATTTTTGACATAGAACTGATGATTGGTAAGAAAAAATGTAAGGAGATAAAACTGAAGTTCAAAATCATAATGACAAAGAGCAAAAGGTAATCATTTTTAGGGCAGTGGACACAAGAATTTGCTTGATAGAAAAACTGAGCATTCATTTGAGCATATTAAAGAAAAAATAATGTCAGTAATTTAAAATTAATAAGAACTGCCTCATTTAGGCTTTCAATTAAAGAAATTATAAAAGATTAACTCCACCTAAAATATGCAAAATAGATAAGATACACAGAAGCCTAAAGATACTGACATGGCATTTCTTTAAGACCTACTACTTTCAGTTAAGCATATTTATCTGTCAGTCCGTAAACCTGAAATTCAAGGTTTTCAAATCTGTCTAATTTTATTTTTTGGCTGCACTTATAGAATATTAAATGTTTTAAGGCATTCTACAGCATTAATTACTCAATTGATGCAGGAAAAGCTTTCAACAAAGTCCAACACTCATTCATGTTCAAAGTCCTACAGAAAATTGGAGTGGATGGACTTTACCTTAATTCGATGAAAGCCATCTATGACAACCCAAAAGCTCATGTAATCCTAAATGGGGAAAAACTGAAATCTTTTACTCTTAAATCAAGTACAAGACAAGGATGTCCTCTATCACCCCTCCTATTCAATATAGTCTTGGAATCCTTAGCAACAGCCATTAGAAAAGAGGGAGAAATAAAGGGAGTAAGAATAGGTAAAAAAGAAGTTAAATTATGACTATTTGCAGATGACATGATACTTTACTTGGAAAACCCCAAAAATTTCACCAAGAAACTACTGGAACTGATAGGGAATTTCAGTAGCATAGCAGTATATAAAATCAATGCTCAGAAGTCAATAACATTCCTCTACACAGATAAAAAGCACACTGAAAGGGAAACAATACCTTTTACAATAGCACCATGGAAAATGAAATACCTTGGAATTCACTTAACCAAGGAATTCAAAGATCTTTCCACAGAAAAGTACAACACCCTAAGAAAAGAGATTATAGAGGATTTCAGAAAAAGGAAAGGTAGCCCATGCTCCTGGATAGGAAGAACCAACATTGTGAAGATGGCTACACTCTCAAAATTGCTGTACAGATTTAATGCAATCCCTATCAATCTGCCACCAACATGCCTCCCAGACCTAGAGATATCATTCCTGAATTTGGAACCACAAACGACCTAGAATAGCAAAGGCAATCCTGGCCAACAAAGACAAGGCAGGAGGCATCACAATTCCTGACTTGAAATTATACTACAAAGGCACTGTAATAAAATCAACATGGTATTGGCAATGAAATAGGCTTGAGGATCATTGGAATGGATTAGAGGGTGCAGAAGCATCGACGAACACACTCAGCCATCTGATCTTAGACAAAGGGGCCAAACATACTCACTGGGAGAAAGATAGCCTCTTTCACAAATGGTGCTGGAAAACTTGGCTTTTACATGCCGAAAACTAAAACTTGACCCAGCTCTATCACCATGCACTAAGTTAAAGTCAAAATGGATTAAAGATCAAAACATTAAAACAGAAACACTCAGTCTCCTGGAAGAGAAAGTAGGAGGAACTCTTGAAGACATAGGGTAGGTAAAGAGTTCATGAACAAACATATATTCGCATGGGAAACACTTGAAAAAATCAACAACTGGGATCAACTCTTCTTTGAGCTTCTGCACATTAAAAGAAATTGTCAACAGAGTGAAAAGACAACCCACAAATTTTGAAAAAATCCTAACTAGTAAGCAATCAGACAAAGGTCTGCTGTCTAGAATATATAAAGAGCTAAGATATAACAGGGCCCTCAAATTAAAACACCCAATTCAGAAATGGGCATCTGAGATGAATACACACTTCTCAGAGGATGAAATTAAGTAAGCGAATAA
Organism: Ctenomys sociabilis; assembly: GCA_004027165.1. NCBI lineage: Eukaryota > Metazoa > Chordata > Mammalia > Rodentia > Ctenomyidae > Ctenomys > Ctenomys sociabilis. Next base: position 45,164 of record PVKA01000249.1, read on the forward strand.
ACATATGAAAAAATGCTCTACATCTCTAGCCATTCGTGAAATGCAAATAAAAACAACACTGAGATACCATCTCAATCCAGAAAGAATGGCTATCATAAGTAAATCCACCAACAACAAATGTTGGAGAGGTTGTGGGGAAAAGGGAACCCTTCTCCACTGCTGGTGGGAATGTAGACTGGTACAACCATTGTGGAGGTCAGTGTGGCGACTCCTCAAAAGAGTAGGACTAGAAATCCCATTCAAGCTGGCTATCCCCTACTGGGAATTTTCCCAACACGAACTGAAAACATTATACCATAGTGATATATGTGTACCTATGTTTATAGCAGCACAATTTGTGATAGCAAAATCTTGGAAACAACTAAGATGTCCATCACATGAGGAATGGTTGAAAATGATGTGGTATTTCTATATAATGGAGTATTACTCAGCTATTAAGAATGATAAGCTTGAAGCATTTATATTGAAGTGGATGCCACTTGAACATATACTCATAAGTGAAATAAACCAGACACACATGTGTATAGTCTCTCTTGTATAAGAAGCAAAAAGGAGAAATACAATTGGAATTGTACAACAACAACTAAAAGCAATTGATTCAGATAAGGCAAATGGAATGGCACAATTTACTAATAAGCTTTTCTTCTGGATTGTTAACAACCTAAGTTCATAGATCAATAAACTAATAATATGATATTATGCATAAAGTTATTGCCTAATTTAATTAGAAAAGTTAATTTTTATAGCTGTCATAATACACACAATGTATAAAAATAAGTTACTGCGATGATCAGTAGAAATTAAAGATATGACACTGACAAATATGATAGCATTATATTTGTAAACACGGCCCTTTAATATCCCATTAAAAGATAATCACCATTTTATTTTAAGTGAGAAACTATAAAAGGCCTCAAATATATAAGCAAAATTACGCGAACTGAAAATTTCAACTCCATTAAAACATTATTTCAATCAACATTATGTGAATTGAACAAGTCTTGTTTCCTTTATACACTAAAAGATGTATCTTAAAAATAAGTTTCTCCTGTTTAGTTATTCTAGTCACTCACAGAAGGAGAAAACTGTCAGAAGCTCTCCCAGGCTATGTGCTCAAGGACAGCATATAAGGGCTTTGGCCCTCCCCACCAAGGGTCACTTCATTGAGGCTAAAATTTGCAGGTGAAGACCAGCAGAAGCTTCTGTTCTCCACTTCCCTGATACCTGCAAAAGCCAGGGCAGTCACATGGAGATTTATTAGAGCCATGAGGGGCATCCAGTTCTGCTACTCTCCATGTTTATTGGTCAAGAGTGACAGCAACTAATTTCCAAGTAGCAGCAAAAGCAGAAATGACCTAAAATCTAAAGGACTCTGGATTCCTAAGTGTCCTCTTTGTGATGCTCAATTTTATTATTATTATTTTTTCACTTTACTTTCTAAGCTCTTTAAACCAAACCCTGTTAATTCCTACCATAGTTTTCCCCTTACAACTTTGCCTATAGGACCCCATTTCCTCAAATGTTTTGTATAGTTTTCTGCTGACCTTATCAGGACTATATTTATCTCCTCTTGTAATCTGTGATCCTGCCTCATTTTAAAAGCAATCCTGAAAGCCATATTAAATTAATCACTGATGCTCCTGGGTTTGCCTAGTGGGAACTTTGAAAGCACCTTTGAAGTACAAATGTCAACCAGTAACATTTTGACCAAAAGCAATTATTTGTATGAATCCCTGGGGAAGGAACATGAAGAAGGAGCATGACACAGGTTTTGAGCAGATGAATGGTATTGTGGGTTTATGCCTAGATGTCCCCACATACCTCAGGTACTCCTGGTAGTGCTGTGTGGAGGTGACCAGACCTTGGGTGTGTGACACTGGATTATGAGTGTGTGAAAGTCCACTGATGGGTTACAGTTGGGTGTGCTGCTGAAAGGTGAAGCATGCTTGGAAGAGGGTTGCCAAGAGGAACATGGGCTGGAAATATACCCTCACATTGGTATTCTCCTGTGCCTCCTGCCTGCTAAGGCCTTGAGCTCTTTCTCCTCCTCCATGGCCCTCCTCCATGTTGTCCAGTCTTAGAACCAACTGATTATGGACTGAAACCTCTACAAATTATAAGTCAAAATAAAACCCTCCTTACTGTATGGGAGCTGAGTAATTTGCCCCAACAATAAGAAAATAACTAAAACAGTGGAACAAAACAAATCCTAGTTATATCACTTTTCCAAAATGATCTCAATCTATGAATGAAATGCTTGTCACCAGTACACTGCTGTCGATACTACCATCTTTCAAACATGACAGCTCTATAACTAGCATTTGTCTGAATTGGATACATTTGTTTGGTGTAGATTTCATGAACATTTTTTCCCCTGTTCTCAGCATGGGTAGAATCACAGAATGTGAGAGCTGAAAGGAAACTCCAAAATCTTCTCACACTCCCTGCCCCTATTATTTTTCTGTAAAAATCACTGTGGGAGTGTGACAAGTATAATAGTTGTACAGCTTCTCATTTACTGCCATGTAATAAGTGAAAAAATAAGCATGTTGATACTCACACAGTGCCCGCACTGCAGTCCCCAGGCACTGTGCAGGAGGCATGGGTGCTGGTGTGGAAACTGTCAAAAAGAATTCAAATGCTCTGTCCCTTTAGCCCAGTTCATCCTCATCAGGGAAAACAAAATTGGATCATGAGGAAAAAGACCTGGGTGTATCTATTGCTCCTGGCCACAACTTGCTCTGAGTAGAAATGAAGCCATTCATTATAGAGAAGCTACCTGGGCCTCAGTTTTCCCAGCTAGAAGATGAAGAAAGCGGTATCCATCTCCTCAGAGATAAGGGATGCAATAGGCCACACTTTGTACATTCAATAGGCTTTATAAATACAGTATTAGCTTCTTGTTTCTGTGCTTACAGGTTTTCTAAATAATTACATTTTCACATACAGATACAGAACATTTTTCAGTTCCATGATAATGCATTTCTGGTGAAGATGAAAATGTGCCTTTCCACTAATTTTGTATTAGTTACTGGCTTATGAAACTCTGCTACTCAATAATTCTTAAGCATCATTTTGCTGAAGTCAAGCTTTAGAGAGAGAGAGAGGATGTATATTAATAGAAAAACAATGAATTTTACACTAAAATTGTTAACAAACTATTTGTTAGTAATTAGCTAATGATACCTATGAGTTAATAACCTTCTAAAAATTTCAAAAATCTAACCTATTAAAAAACTGCAAAATAAGTTGAAAATTTTCTTTTCAGAGAAGTCAGTGACTATGGCCAAGAATTACTGAGTTGTGATAGTATATAATCACATTTTTCTGTATTATTATTTATCCAGGTTCTCTAAAAGTTTAACAGAGATTAATTTAAAAGGCTGGTATTAATGTAAAGCTGAGAGCATTATTCAATACATTTAAAGGCTCTATGTTCTTTAATAGAAATGCATACCATGAAATGAAGATATTTCTTATTAAAATATTAAAATAAAATATGCATTAATTTCGATCTTTTCCCTTACGTCTGACTCCAAGTATAAATTATTTATTTAAATTTTTAAAATAAAAATTTGGATATTTCTTAAGTAAATAATCTCTATTCTTCTAATTTTAATAGTCATTATTTTATTGTATTTTTTATAAAATTTGGTACAGCATCTCACTATGCAGCACACACTCATAGTGACCCTCGTGTTTTCAGCGTTCCCAGTGTTGGGATCGTAAGCGTCCACCACCACGCTTCGCCTCAGGGTCTCAGTCAGCGCACCCCGGAGTGGGGCTGGAACACCGTACGGTGCCAAGATTGAATCTCGGTCCCTGCTCGTGCCTAAGTCGGTGATTAGTCTACTGAGCTATCTCTCTGGCCCTAATCGTGATCGTTCTTCTATGATAAAAATTAAGTTATGCCTCACTTCAATGTCCAATTAAAAAGATAAAATATTATATATTTTAGCCTTCATAAATTTAACTCAGTTGTTAAAATGAAATTGATGTACTTATTAACAAAAAACTTTAAATTTTCTTTTGAGAAAAAAATCGTCTTAAGTTTTTATTCTAGTTCACCTTTGACAATTCATTGAAGTATATGCAACATCAGAGTTTGAATTTTTTCATGATCATTTTTGTATCTCTCATTTTCAAAGTTAAATAAATTATCCTTTGTTTCTGAATTATTTAAATGTAGCTAAGCTACCAGATAGATTTAAAAATATTTTCTAAAGTTGATGGTCACGTGCTATAGAAAAGTGAAAAATTCAAAGGTAAAGAGGGTGTAATTGGTTGAATTAGAGGCTAAAAACAAAAGGAAGAGATTCTCAAGAAAGGACTTTAAAGAAAAAAGCAAACAATCTCTTATAAAGAAAGAAGCTTGACAAGAAGAAAAGTATAGTACTTTTGTTATTATTAAAAAGGACTGTATCGCTGTTAGTATCTTCAGTGAAGTGAAAGATTCAGTGAGTAACGGTGTTTCTAAAGTAATGCGACTGTAATTTGCTGATCTCATTTTAAAAATGACTTTGGAAACACTGCACAATCAATGATTTCAGTCGTCGCCTCCTTAATTACAACTTCCAACATTAGGAAATTAGAACTTTCTGTTGCTAGCTTTTCTCGGAAACTAGCCGCATTCTAGCTACAGATAGTAACAAGATTTTGAGCTCTAAGCACTGATTCCAAAGTAGGACTTTGCCTCAGACCTAGTCATTTGCCACAACTAAGCTAGAGCAAAGGAGCCATAACTCCCCAGGGTCTGTGCTATTCATATGCACTATTACTCGGGACTGCAGACTGCACACAGCAAAATCTGGGAGATGTGTATTTTATCAAAACTCCCATATTAGGGAGTAGGTAGGAAAGAACAACTTGACTAAAAATTTAGTTGTTTTTTTTTAAAGAAGTCATTTTCTTTCCTGCATTTACTTGCCTATTCTGTAAAGAAATTCCAGTGAATGAATATTACTCTGCATCTTACAGAAATGCCAAGGTAAGGCAGTGAGAACTCAGAGCAGCAGCAGCTGTGAGTGCATTCAGGACACCACTGAGTGATGTGAAGGAGAGAAGTTATCCGTGTGTTGCTACCTTTTAATTCTACTCAAACGCAAGTGTTCTGCTCCAATTCTGAAACTGCAAGTGAGTGACACATTTGATTCATCAGTAACTAAAGCACAGATGAAAAATTATGGACTGATTTTTCAAATCTTAGAGAGATCCTGTCTTCTTTTACTTATCTCACCTTCAGTCTGTACCTCAGTCATAATAACATGTTCTCAGTGCAAAGTCTGGACAGTAGTACCATCTAATCCTTGGTGCCAGTGCAACCTGCCAGAGAAGAGAGCATGTCTCCTGAGGTTTCTCTGTAGGAAATGAATTTCCACTGAAAACACAGAGTGATTTTGTACATGGAGGGTCCCCATCCTATGTAATTTCATACTTATTTTTACCATAGCAGCAATAACTCTGAAAATACCATGATCTCTCTGTGGAGCTCCTATAGTGTTGGAGGCCAGACAGCAGGGTACAAAATGCTGTAAAATAAGAACCTCAAAGGATTTGGTCCCTACTGCTTAGTGCATGACCTTTCTACCAAGGTGAAAATTGTGCCTGCTTTGCTTTTTGCCCCTCCTATGTGGTGTCACCCTTACATTTTCTCCTTCTCTCCATATATCACCCTAAGCTCAGACCCTCAAAAGTAGTATAGTATCTGGTGTTCCCAAAAGGGTAGGCGACATTGACATCAACCCTACTCATGATAGGAACAAGTCTCCTTTTCCAGTTCATCATAATTTTTTAAAAGAAGTATTGCAATTGAAATGATGTACTGGTAGTTTAATTGTATGAATTCCTTCCTAAGAATTTTGATAAGAAGCTCTACTAAATACATTCTGAAGAACACATGCAGTCATGGAAAGATAATTCTTTTAATAGAAATGTCATTTTTAGGCTAGGTAAGGTGGCGCATGCCTGTCATCTTAGCACTCTGGGAAACTGTAACAAAAAGGTGGGAAACTTGAGCCCAGCCTATGAAATCTACTGGCTTAGAGAGATCCTGTCTCTAAAGTAAACATATAAATAAAAAGGGCCAGGGGAAATACCTCAGTGTGAAGGCCCTATATAGAATCCTCATCACCACAAATAAAGTACAGTTTAAACTGTGTAGCAGACTGTGGCTTTCCCATAAGAATATATTGATGCTTATTTTTTCCTGTCGGTTTTGTCAAGCTAGCACGTGGTCACCATGCCTACTTACTGGTACCAAGGTAAGACCTATGCTGTTATGGATGCTGTCAACGAGATTCATACTCCTCTTGCTGAAGGAGTAGGCTGTACCTTGCACTCCCACATTGCATTCTCATGGTAGCATATTTCACTAGAGTAGTGCAGTTATGTTTGCTGAAAAGCTTTCTAGCAATAACAATGTTATTGGTTAAGGGAGATGAATAAAAAGACTAAGAGCAGTCAATCACTTAGTGCATGTGTGAATATGCTCTTGAATGAAAAGTCAATCCAAAAGGTAGATAGAAAGAGCACAGCAATTCATATCAGTGATAGAATAAATAATACATATGGAAGTATGGTGACAAGGTAAGCGTAAGTACTAAGATAAACTGAGTCCATAAACGCCATTGGCATATTAAAAATGGTAAGATTATACTGCAATATTTCTCTGGAAGAGCAAAGAGAAATGTCGGGCATTAGAAAACACTGCTCCGCATGTAACTATGAAGGACAAACCAAAGTGCTTCCAACTTGGAATGAACTGTACAAAGAGAGACTAGTTGTCATAGTGTCCTTTTTATAACAAAGCACACCAAAGAATAAGAAAAAAGTCACCAGAGGGTTGGGGCAAGGGACTTGGTAGAAAAGAACAGCCAATTAGATGAGAAAAAAATCCCACAAAGCTGTAAGAAGAAAGCCAAGAACCGCCTCTTTGCTATTTCCCTCAGAAGCACAGACTTTCCAAACACTGCCTACTTGGCCTCAGTGTCTTTCAGAGTTCCAGGAGCCTCAGCTGATAGCTTAGAGTTTCCATTGCTGGTTCCTCCTTCTTGAGACATGCAGCCCTTTTGCAGCAGCCACCAGGCCATTGAACGCCTCTCTGTGCCTGAATCGCAGTGCCTCTGAGCCCAAAGAACTCTCTGTCACTAGGAATTTCAGCAGGAGAGTGAGTTGGAGCTTTAGTCAGAATTGTTAATGAGAAGGCAAGTGCAAGTAAGAACTTTTTAAAAGTCTCTAAAATTAAAAAGTTTATCTCCCTGCAAGTTCAGGCGTATGCATTTCTGACTTATGGATTTGAAAGTAAACTCTTTCCTCTGATGTCTAATCTCAAGAATTAGCCATGTTCATGCATATATATATATATATATATATATATATATATATATATATATATACATCTTGTGTTCGTGAATACTTGCTTTAGTAGTTACCATCATAGAGCCAGCTTTCTGGGACATGTTTATCTATCTCTATATATAAAATGCTTAAGAATAATAATAGGAATCGCTGAAGTTATATTGCCAAGCAATATTTCAGGTATTATTTTCTCCAAACACTTCAACCTGAAAGGTAATAACTATAGTAAATTTCCATTATTCTGTTACATACAAGTATTGGCTCCTTATTCTTATACAACTGAACTTATCTCCTGTCCTACCTATTGTTACCTTACAGTGGATGGCAAGAGTGATCTATCTCAAGGTAAGATTCTGCTAGCCATTGTGAGTATCATTTTCCCCACTCACAGTCCTCGTGCTTTCTCTTTCAGTGCTCTCTGAATTACACAGATGATTACATCTAGGGTACAGTGCTTATCAAGCAATTGCTTTAAATGGTTTGGAGTCAATCAGTTTGTGTTACTCTTCTGTAAGAAGAAATAAGACGTTATGACATACTTTTTACAAAGTCCACTTCTGGGGGCACTGTACTTCAAATTGGAGGTTGGAAATTTCTGGGCAGAAGAAGAAGATCAATTCCTCTAATCATTTTTTTTAGATGAAGAAATTATTTGGAAACATGCAGTTCTTCACTGTCTGGGATTTTCACTTTGGCAACTGTCCTCAGAAATACTGCTCTGTGTAGCACAAACGTTTTACTAATTTTAGGGGATTGGGAGCAGGTAGAAAAACATGCTCTCAGGAACATACACCTAGGTGTAATTATTAGGGTATGCTACTAATTTCATGACAGTTGCAATTTGCTAGCATTTACTAAGCACTTGATTTCTGGGAGTGGTGGCACACACCTGTAATCCCAGAGCTGGGGAGGCTGAAGACAGGAACATCACTACGAGTCTGAGCTGCCTAGGGAGACCTTGTACCAAACACAAGAAATGAAAAAATATCAGAGTTTGAATATATGCATTGCATGGTGGGTATGAACATAATGAAATGGCCTAAGTGAAGTACATAATATAATTCTAAGTTCATTAGGTGTTTACAATATGTTTAGTTCTTTATTACTATGTAGTCATTTTGTACATGCTGTTTACATTTTTATGTAGGATTAGTATGATGCAACATGATAATATCACAGAATATATTCAATAAGTTAAGAAAAATTATGGGTTTGATGGATAATATGCTCAGAATTCCTTTGAGATGTGTAGATTTTGAAGTTTCCTGTCTATACACTATTAATATTAATCATAATTTTAATCATTTTAGAGTTTATGAACATGAAAGGCAAGCCCATAGTGGGGCAATGCGAGAGGCGATTTGGAGCACCCAAATTCTGTGGGAGCCTTTCTCTGAGATGAACAGCTTAGCACCAGATTCACGGTTGCTTAGACAACAGCCCTATAATCAGCATTGGAGTGGGGTGGGGGCCACTGAGCACAGCATGCGTTTTATGCTCAGGATTCAGCCGCAGAATGCTGACTATTAAAACTTGGCAAGCAGGTGTGGTGGAGGTGCTGTTTTATGTTTATGAGATAGTGTGGGAATCAATCCATTTTTAACCTAGTAATAGTAAACCATAGTCTTCCTGTTTAAAACCATCACTGAGAATTTGCTATTCTATCAGACAGATTTGGAAACCAATGCTAAGCTAAATGATTTAGATTCTAATGGAGCAAATCTGAGGTTCCCTTGTTGGAGTATTTGCTTGAGATCCAGACATCTCTAAATGCGACTTTAAAGCTCCCCCAGCATTTGTGGGATAGGGATGGCATGTGCTAACATTGGGCCTTACCCATCTTCCTCCCTCCTTTTCCTTATGTGTCTTTCCTTTTCTCTTTCTGAAAGCATGAGGAAAGATTGCTCTTTTACTGCATGTCTGTTTTTTTTTTCTCCTCCGTTCCCACTTCAGCAGATTTGTTCCGAGTTCTCCCCATTTCCCTGTTATGATTTCACTGTCTCTGCCCTAGAGCTCAGCCATATTAATAAGAATTTTCTTGATCCAAGAGAGCAATGTCTTCAGCCATAATCTCCAGTGACATTTTCTAGAAACATAGCAAAAGCCCAGGAAAAGAATGCTGCTTGAGCATCTAGACAGGATGCAGCCATAGAGAACATTCCAGATTCCAGAGACTGGTCAGAAATTCCAGGGTAATGACTGCCTTCTTCTCCCTTGTTATTCGTACCCCCTGTACCCCTCACTGTGAACGTGGGTAAGAACTATGAGTTGCTTCTAATCAAATGGCACCAGCAAATATGTTGTATATCACATTGATGAGGACACAAGATTAAAATTCATCTCGCTGGAGGATTATTTCCTTACTAGTGAAGAAGCAAGACACCATGTCAAGAAGGCTCACACTGTATGGACCTAAGGTTGACCTCCAAATGAGTCAGCAAGATTATTCCACAGCTTGTAAAGCACAAATATTGCCAAAACATGCATGAGATTGGAAGTATCTCCTCCAATTGAGCCTCAGATGAGCAAATAGCTCTGCAAACACCTCAGTTGCAGCCTTATGAGGGCTCAGCTAAGCTGTTTAATACTTTTTTTAATCCACATAAAATGTTACATGATAAAAAGGAGTTGTTTAAGGCTGCTACACTTGTGAGAACATTGTTAATAGCAATAGCTATGTAATGTGAAGAACCTAAGTAGAAGGAGAGGAGCAAATCTGAGCAAGCCATGATACAGGGAAGGATACCTCTGCTTGACTTGATTATTGAGAACAAAGGTCAACCGTCAGGTTGTGATCCCTGTCAAGCAGGCTCTGAAATCCAGTTTAGCTTGCAGGAAGTTTATTGAAAAGTACCCTGAGGCTCACTGTTGTGACAGGAAGATGCAACAATAGGTCAGGACAGAGGAAGAAGTACAGTTGTGATGGATGGCCAAGAAAAACCTTGGCTGACCCTATGGTTGCTGAAATTAAACAAGTCTTTCAAATTCTTGTGCACTTGCCTAACATGAATGAGCCTTGCCACCAGATTATTACAGAATAGGTACAGCCTCAGAGAGGTCATGACCTCGGGTAATGTGGCATCTGCTGAAAACACTCCTGACAGTCAGCTCAGCAGCTGGAGGACTACACTCCTCTCTGATGAGAGCTCAAGGCCTGGCCCTTCCATGCCCATTACAGAGGAGCACACGGATAGACTGGAGGCTGAGTGCACGTTGCTTTCCCAGCATGCCTGATCTAAGCTTGTCCTCCTAGATCTGATGCTGCTCTGAGAGCCTGGTGATTTCAAATTGATAACTGCATTTTTTTTCACTGAGTTAGAATCAAAATAAAATCAAAGTGAAAAACAAAATCAGGTCCTTTGAGTATGACCTTTTTCAGCATGGTGTTTTGCTTCTTCACTAGTAAACAAATAATCCCTTAGCAAGAAGAGCTTTAATCTATGTTATCATCAATGTAGCATCCATCACATTTGCTAGAGTTGGTTGACTAGAAGCAACTCATTGCTTACAATTTTATACTTTTTGCATACCAGAGTCTCTTGCATGTCTTCTGTAATACCTATTATAATCACACCAAGGGCAAAAGGACACAGGTGAAATTCCAAATAAAGGAACTGACAAAGATTTCACGTAGAAGAAATGGATGCCATTCTCAGAAAGTGTGATTACAGAAAGTCTAATCAAAGGACTATTACAAATGAGCAAACAGGGTTAAGGGGGTTAAAAAAAGGATGATATGGCATTGGGGGAATGACAGGAGCACCGTGGTGTTATTGTCCTTAAGTCAGAAGCATCATCATGAAAAAGCCATAGTTGTAACTCAAAGAGTTTTAGTACAGGAGAGGAGTGCCAGCTTTAGGCAGGAAATAAACGGTCATTCTTAGATCTCATGCCAATAACTCCAACAGCTGAATCCAACTAGAAGCTAGATGCCAAGAAGCCCAACTGATGCATTCCAAAATGGCAGCCTCCTAGTCACTATAAACTGGAAAACAGCAAGCACTGAAGAAGAGTTGAAAAAACAATGTTTACACTAAAGAAACAGAATGAAAAAGGCAACGGAATAGAAAATTTCAGAACATGTATAAGCAACCGTCATTAGCTTGATGTTGCTTGGTACCTCAGGATGCTAAAAATAGAAACCCAACAGGCTTGTTTCAGGAAAGAAGAAGGGTTGGGGGGCAGAAGGACACAGGTCGATAGGCTCAAGCTCAAGGGTCATGCCTGGAAGTCCAGCAGATCATGGGAAAGAGCACATAGCAGACTGCTACATTATAGGTACATCATCTTACCCCTAATTTTTATTTCAGAGAATCAGAGTAGAACCCTGAAGTGAGAAGACTGGAGTGATGATTTTCTGACTGTGTAATTGTCATTTTTGCTACAATAATTTGTACAGATTTGTGCTGGGCTATTCCCATCTGTCTGTTACTTTTTTCTCATTGCTGGGACAAAATACCTGACACCCAAAATGAAGAAAGAAACGGTTTATATAGCTCACAGTTAGTGGAGGTTTCAGTCCCTACTTGGCTGGCTCCAAGGTAGAGCAGCACATGGCACAGAGCAGCTGTTCATGAAGGGAGTGGGGAGACAGCAAAAGGAGAAGCAGTGACTGCAGCAGCTAACAAGCCTCTCTCCCTCCCTCATATTGTATTCAGGCTATCCGCCCAAGGGTAGGTGTAGTGTTCACAACCATAATCCCAGAATTGGATCAAGAATTAATCACAAACTCTAGGAGCCTGAGGCTTTGGGGTGACAACTAAACACAAACCATAACATCATTATATTCTGGTTATTGTGTTAATTTCATCACCAAAGGCTATCCTAGTAAGATACTTAATCCCTGGGTTTTTTTGTATATATATTTTATTTATTTTAATGAGAAAAAAAGATAAAATAGTAAGGGAACAGTTTCTAAACATGTTAGTATGACATCTACAATGTTAATACATTGCATATTGCCTTTATAGTAGTTATTCAGAGGAAAAGATGTAGCAATGATATCATGTCTAAACAACATTGATACAAGCATTTCTCCTCATTGAACTAAGAGAAAGTTACTGTATGTCTATCCTAACTATCTTGTACATACATAATTCTTGCCATTACAAAATGGTTCTTTATTTATATCCCCATTTTTTTTTTTTTTTGTTTTGTCAGAGAAGGGTGTTCTACTTCAGTGAGAGAAGCTATATTTGGTGTCTCAAATTTTCTGGTCAAGGAAATTGTGGGGCATCAGAGGAAAGTGATCAACGATGTAGAGTGTGCCTAAGGGGAGTAACCTAGAGAGAAAAAATTCTCTCAGGTTTTCACAGAGAGCAAATTGACCAAGCAATGGCCTTGACTCATCCAGATGGCTGACAATGACAAAAGATCTTCAAGGTGATGCACATAGTTTTTCTGGTAAGTCCTGAGGGGATTTGACTGACCTTGTCAGATACAAAAGTTATATATTTAATTATATAGGTCTTGGTTTAACTTGTTCTTAGCCATCTTGCAGAAAAATATAACTACAAGGTATAAAATGTAATGCAATATTATTATGCTGAGCTGTAAAAGGCTCAAGTCTACAACTTCTGACAATTGCTAATTCTGCTGATAACCCACTGCTAATATGGACTATTGAGCTATATTGGGTTATTTTGAAGTATTCAAATACCTATGATCTTCAGACTGGCTACAAGTGTGAAAAGGTCCTTCAGTCCCTGTATTTGATCTCTGTGGTCTCTGTCAGTACTGTGAGACTGCATGCTGAAGGCAGTGCTCCAGTGCATTCTCATCACCATGTGGGAAAAGTCTTTTGTGTGGTGTGAAATCACACAAGCCTGTGTTGCACTAATTGTTTGGATAGCAACTAGTCTTGTGGGTCTTCTCCAAAGTTGTTGCTTTCCTGGCTTTTCACACCCATTACATCAACATGTTTTTTCAGTCTGTTTAGTTCATCCTTTTATTAGAAGTCTTATCTCAACTTTCCAACACATTTTTCAAAACATTTTTCACTGTTTTTGGTTGTTTTCCCTTCTCTATCTCCAGGGGCAACATTTCTGTGGAATTGTTTTGCATAAGCTTCCTCAATCTTCTGGAACAGTTTGCCAGTACATGGCATGTTGTATTTTCAAATTAAATACTGAGTTGTTTTTTTTTTTTTTCAGAAATAATGCAACCTTATTTATATGCTTCTTTTTTCAGGATATAAAATGCACTATATTGGGCAAATATCTGAAACCAAGTCCTCTACTGGGTATAAAATGATTGTGAGTTTCATTTGTTAAATTGCTTTCACACACACAGACACACACACACACACACAAAAATCTTATAAAATGTTTTGTTCTTTTTTATACACACTTTTAGCTCATAGTCACTGTATAATCTATGCAAAATCATAGAAACAGAATATTTTGGAGCCAGGGCGGGGGATATAGCTCAGCAGCTTAAGTGCCTGCCTGGCAAGTAAAAGGTCCTCCGTTGGATCTGTGGCACCACAGAAGAAAAAAAATTACAGCCAGGTTTAAACTCAGGTTTTCCTGACTCTAGAAACCACTGTCTTTACCACACCCTGCACTTTGTACAATGCTCTACCATTCTACCACCCTCTCCCCACTTGGAAAATAATCTTCTTTGGGGAAAGAGGAACAAAAAATCTTCTGAGAAGGTAATTTTGGAAGAATAAGAAATCGTATGACCAATTAATGTTTCAATGTAAATGAATTATCCACTGTCTTTTCCAAGGATATTTACACTTTATGAGAAAGCTTACTTTAACCTAAGAAATAACTCTAAGAGGAGTTCAAGTATTGTCATTGGTTCTAGAAGTTGCTGCAGAATGAAGAAATCTTTTGGGATATTCACAATTTGTCACTCAAAGTTTTTATGTCTTTTCTCTCCAATTTCATATATTTATTAGCCAGAGTTACCAGATACTAAACATTGTATTCTTCATATTCCAGTAATTTTGTTTTACCTGCCTACGTAAGTCAGCCTTTAAGTTTTCACAACCACATTGGCTCAGTTGTGATGTGTGCATTACGGATCGCAGACACCTCCAGCAGCAACCATGGTCCCATCTACTTCCGCATGTAGCTATAGAATCTCGCGGGACTTGAGCTTCACCATCCAACTCCAACTACAGGGACTGTATTTTTACAGATTACACACATCTTAGTCTGAGGGGTTCTATCGGAGAAGTCTGGAGTAATGCACAGTCATTGCTTAAAGAATAAATAGTATCGCCTTCTTACATGATAAAATTCTCCATTTTCTTTTTTTATTAGTAGAGAATTTTAATCATGTAACATCCTAATGTTGGTATAAAGTAACTCCACAGTCTGACTTTTCTCTGAATCAGTTTTATTGTTTTCATAAACTCTCTAATTTAGATGTGTACTTCATTATTGTTAAGAAAATGCTATAGCAGTAAATGAGAAATTACAGAGCTAAATTAAAACTGTCCATTTCTGCTAGTGCAGAGTGCTGTCTTTGTCTCTTGTATATAGTTAATCTAAGGAAGATCATCTCCATGTAGTAATTGATAAAATTCAAATTTAAGTCCTTGAGAGAAAGGACTTACTGCTGAATTTCCTTCTCAAGGCTCATCCTCAGCTGAGGATCTGAACTTCAATTTTGTTCCTCTAGTCCTATAAATCTACAGCAAGCTCTCTTTATCTCTTCAGACTCTTAGCAATCACCACCCAGATCAAAGCAAAAGAGTGGTATAAAATGTTTGGCTTAGTTTTCTGAAAAACTTTTGTCCAGCAGATACTATCCAAACAGATTTACAATGTTTCTGTTGACCTATAATTCCATTAAACACTTGGTTTCCACAGAATCCAGGATTTCCAGGACTCCAGAGTTGGGCCAAAGTTTTCTATTCTGTCATTGCCAGAAGCAGTTACCTATTTGTTTTTGTGGTAAGTTAGTGAGAGGCCTTGCTGAAATAAACTCTTTTGGTTGTCTCACTGTGAATGTACACTCTACAACTACAGGTGAGCAGGTAAAATGATGATATACTGAAATAGAAAACTTTAACTTTCACTCACCAGAAATCCAGGGTAATGTTACAGAATATGTCGAAAGAAATTAAGCCATGGTCCATGTAGGAAGCCAATGTTTTAGCTGAGAAAGGGATGTGCACTACTTGGTCCAAAGACCCCATACCACATCACAGAGATGAAGAGTTAGGGGAAGCAGAAGCAATGGAATATTCTAGTAAACTGTCAACCAAGGAGCAATGATAGCAGTAAGGTTGTAGAGAAATAAGAAAGACAAATACCTGTACTCTATTTGTTTGGGCTTTGCAGGTAGAGAAGGAGAATAAGGGCCAAAAGAATACTAAAAATCTCTGAAGAGCAGATTAGAGACCTGTGTACCCAGGCTAGGATCAGGGGAAGCACAGCCTTCAAGAGCATGGTGTGACAGTGCCTCGTCTTGTATAAATACCTGCTCCATCCACATTAATCTCTCTTCATACACTAGGACCTTATTTTAAGAAACTAATTTGTTCCATATTTCTGAGAAAGATAGCTTCAGGCCCAGAGAGATAGCTCAGTGAAATAAGCACTTGCCTGGCAAGCAAAGAGTTCTGAGTTCAGTCCCTGGTACCACAATAAATAAATAAAGCAAGCTGCACGCATGTAGGTGTGTGGAAGATGGCTGTGATTGCGGTGGTCACCTGAGGCAGAACTCGAAAATAAGAGCCAAATTTTGCCAAACACTTCTGTTCGGCAATGTAATTGTCTGCAAAAATAAGCATTTGTGAGCTGAGGCAGTATTACCATAAACTGAAAGGCACTCTCCCTAGTGAAGAGATAGCAACCCACATTGTTCCCCTAGATAGCAGAGATTATCTGAAAAATTTCCATTTTGGCATAAGTGATGTGATTCTAAATGTCTTAAATTTGGAATGAGTTAGGAACTCTGCTCAGATAACTATATCCTCTTTATATGGTTTCTTCGTTCATTTGTGCATGTCTCAACGATGTTCTTCCAAAGCACAAAACACAAGTACTAGAATAAATTTCTTATAACCTTTACTGCAGGCGTTCAGTGCCAGGTATAGCTCCAAATTTCAGTAATTGTTTGTCTTGGCCACTTCATGTTTTTAGAAGCCCTTTTGGGCAGGAATTTAAACACAACTGTTATTTTCTTAACCTAATTCTCTTTGTAACTCATGTGGTTTGATAACTGCTTGTTAATAAAATGAATCTTCAAAAATTAAAAGCAATATTTTCAACAAACACATTAAACTGTCTAAGCATTTTTTGTCAGTGTATAATGGCAAGAATTCATTACTGAAACAGACTTTAAAAGACAGCCCTTTGAATGTGTGCCCTATGTGGATTCCCTGCCTCGTCTTGCTAAGGCTTTTGTATAGCCCACAGTTGTCTTTAGGGACTTCACCTGGCATCGTATTTTCTCCTCCATACTGGATTGTTTTCTTTCAAACTTGGATGAAAAGATAAGCACAGTTGTCCTCTGAAACATTCTTCAGTTCACTGAAGACTTGTCTGTATAAATAATTGCTATGCTTATTGTTTGAGTGACTTTTTGTGCCAATTAATAAAATATTGATGTAGGTCTCACTATAAATCTTGACCTACTAAACATTCATGGTGAAGGTACAGAGCAGGCAACATTCTGTGAGCGACTTAGCTTTTCCAGACTCTGACAGGAATACAATGATGACTGTCAAACTAGAATTATTTCTTAAGATCCATACACACAATAAAAATGACATATATTAGATATAATGCACTATGTCTTATGCTTATTTTATTCTCATGGCTGCAAACACCTATAATAAATGTTTGCATATATCACATAAGAAATTTCCATTATAATGCACTGGCAGCATATTATAGATGTCAGTCTTTTAAAATGGTTTTCTCTGTTTTTAGTTCATGTTCTTCTAAACTAGGAAGCAGTGATTCTTTGATGCTTTCTGCCATAGGGACTTAAAGCAAGAGAAATATGTCAGAGGAGATATACACAAGGAATGCTTGGCTGTATGTCATTATTGTGTCATTGAGTTTTCATGCTTAGACAGCTACAGTAACTAGTAGAAATACATTTAGCATGACAGGGACACAATATAGTATCTGATACAAGATGCATTTTTTTTTGTGGATTAAACAATTTTTTTCTAGTAAAAGTTGACTTATTATTTGCTGTACTGAGAAATGATGTAGGTATTTATTTATTTATTTAGTGCCAGTAATTGGACTTATGGCTTTGTGCTTGCCAGGCAAGCTTTTGTGCCACTAAGCATATATATCCCACCCTTATTTTAGAGTAAAATATGTTGTACCTTAATTCTAGATTATTGAGACTGGGCATGGTACCACACACCAGTAATCCCAACTCTTGAGAGACTGTAAGCAGGTAGATCGTTATGAGTCTGATCAAGTAGTGAAATCCTGAACACCCTTAGCCCCTTCCCTAAAAAAATACAGAAAAATTTTTAGCTTATCTATTGACATCAATGAACATCCAAAAACCGGGACTCTAGTTCAAATTTTCTGTTCTGTAAGCAAGTTTTGAGTAGCTATGGCGCTATACATATTTAACATATTCTGTTCATATTATTTTCCTATACTTAAGTAGTTATACTATCTCTAAATCTATGGTTTTTATAAAGAGCAATGTCTAGTGCTGTATAACACTGAGCAAAGATGATGCTATTAATAAGTGTACATTTGGTCAACAGTACTTTTTAAAATAAACCCAGCTAACTTTAGCCCAGTCTAATTCTGGCTGTTTTCTGGCTGTCTCCATTGATCATAAATGACCCCCACCTTTTAACAACTGACTGACAAACTGTAATCCAAACTCTATTTATTATCACAAATTGCTGACATTGAAATTAAACCTCAATACTGACCTTGTTGTTGAAAAAAATGCTGCACAATAGCATCTTTTGTTTCAAAACCAAAACACAATAACACACATACCATAGGTTCACTACTTAGATCCTTGATTTGCCACTATGGATATACAATTCTGGGGGTTTATCCTAATTCTCTTTTTCCTAACTTATAATTCTGCTCTTTGCAATTCACTGGGGGAATTTGCTAACTACTGACATTTGTAACATTTTAATTATGGCCCTGTGCTGCCATTTCATGCGTATGATATTTCCTAAAACATTGCAAGACTTATGGTTTTAATCATGTGTTCCCAAATTCTTACTTGTTTGCACTAATCTCTGGCTAAAGAAAGCGATTTAGGTATTGAACATTGACAGATATACTATACAAAACAAAATGATCTTGTAAACCAAAGTCAACTAGTTACTACTTATCTGTGTTTTGTACTAATTGTAGGGAGTAAGTTGGATACCTTCCTATAAGCTCAGAAAGTATACACATGGGAGTATACACATCTGATAGGGAGGGGGAGAAAAAGAGATCAAGGCACAGAGGGAATGGAACCAGCAATTAAAGGGATGGGGAATTAAAAGTCTATCTCTGGAATTAATATTCCAGATCAGAAGCACCAAAATGTAGAAATGTAGAGAATTCACCAGGATACACATGTAGGCTTCAATGCTGAAGGCCTGGAGCTGTAGAATGAGAACTACAGTGAGGGGTAAATTTTGGTCTTTGAACTGATGAGCCAAGTACAAAATGAGGCATAAAACAAGGTAAACAAATACAACTATAAATTCTGGAGCCCTTTGGGAACTTTCTTTATAAAGCTCCAAATAACATCATCAGGCTGTATTTTTTCAAGAAACAATGATAGTTTAGACCCTAGGTTAAATCAGGACATCTGGGTACAACTCTAGGTCAGAGCCTGATCTGTGTATATATGTCAGTTGCTTCATATTTATGGCTTCCTTTTCTTCCTGGGAAAAATGTGAGCAATAAAATCATTCCTGTAGCCCTCTCAGCATGATGGTGAGGGTCAAATGAAAGAAATTGAGGGGCCACTTGGAGTGATAAAGAAATTTCATAAATGTTAGTTACTATCATTACTCAAACAAAATTACACAATCAATAATTTGTTTCTTAGGTGATCTTCCTTTTGGGGCATGCTGGAAGACCAACACCTATGGCTCTGCAGAAGAAAGCAGACCTTCTGAGAAATACAACACCAAATTTCAGAAAACCCAGCGACCAACCATTCATTTACCTACGTAGATAGGTGCAGAAAGTCAATAAAGCTATGCATATAAAAGTCACTAGCAGTACAGAGCAAAGAGGAAACTGCGTTGAACAAGCAATTACACATGTCATATATTTTTCTTGCTAATAGTCTAATCATTTTAAATTTTCTGTAACATATACTAATGATCTTTACTTTTCCATTACATGGTATATAAAAGCAAAAATCATGTCTTATTCCATAAAATATAATTATCTTTTAAAGACAATAAAATTTTATTAACATTTATACAGGTCTTTTAAGGTTTGTAAAATTCTTACAATTCCCTTGTTCAAGTGCATGTAAGCGCCAATTTCTCTACTATTTTGTGGCTACATGGTGGTGCCACCCATGTGGTATCTGTATGTGGAGACATAGAGAAGTTTTGGTGGCATCTGCAGATGTCGAGAAGTTTTAGTGTTTCTTCAGGTTTTGTCCCTGGACAGAAGGCAGATTGGACTCACCATGATTGGGATGTATGACAGAGTTGAGTAAAAGCCATCAATAAATGGCCCAGCGAGAAAATTTAGCTTCCTCTGTGAACAAGATACCTCAACTCTTTTCCATTTATTTTCTTCATCCAAAATCAAAGTCAACATCACTTACTTATAAAGAATTTAATGTGCTGATTCACGTTAAGCCATTAGAGGAGTAGCGTGCCATTATTTGAGGTATTTGTTAAGATCGTAACTGTGAGAGGTCTAGAATGCACACGACATTCAGTGTTTTAGGAATATGTTTCTTTGTTAAATGTGTGTCTTAAGCATGGGTGGGAGCATGCAGCTAACAAGCAATGCAACCTTAGGATATAACTACAAGTATGGGGAAAAGTATACAGAAAATCTGCCTAAGTCTGGGGTCTATGAGTAACATCATAAAAGTTTTCAGGCAACCAATGGGTTAGAAAAAATAGCCTTTTAGGAGTCTTTAGCAGCTAAGCTCTTGCTTCTCTAGTTCTCCACTTCTAAAGAAATTCTGAAAAGATGTGAAGGTGGCCTTCATGTCCATGGGGGAAGAATAGATTTAAGTTCTGTACTGAACATGTAGCTGACTAAGGCAGGGTTCTGATGCCAGTCTGGCCTGCAGCTAGAGGTGCCAGTTATCAGCAAATGGCCTGAGCTGGATCTAAAGAGGCAGCAGATGAGCCAGAAGCCATCAGTATTTGTAACTCAGCACAATAACTCCAGATTTTGTCCATCCCAATCCAACTGTCAATGCTCCCAGCTCTAACCTCTCATTTCAGTCTTCTTCTTTTAGCTCCTGTGAAGTCATCTTTCCTCTTCCCTTCCTGCCTTCTAGCTTTTTAAGCACTCTATGTCCTGAGACTCTGACCTCACATACATTGTCTCACTTATCTTCCCCATAATCTGGGCAAATTTCCCTATTATCTTCCTTTAAAAGACACCCTGTCCTCATGATACCCTAATATCTGATGCCTATTCCAACATCTACCTTAATCTACAGACTTGTGTGAGTATCTATCAGACACATATCTAATGGTGAATTTTATCTTTGTTTTGTCGTTGTTGTTGACTCTGGGTTTCATCATTTAGTTCAGGCTGGACTTAAACTCACTAGGTAGACCAGGCTATCCTTGAACTTACAGCAACCATCCTGCATCATCCTTCAGAGTGCTGGGATTACAGGTGCGTACCACCACCTACATCTCTCACATGAATTTTCTATTTTAAAAATTACACTTTTTCCACCAAGAAACCTGTTCCTTTGAAGTACAACAAACCTGCTCCACCTTAAAGACTGAAAACTCTTCTTCCAGTTGCTTTCTGAGAAGTAGAAATGAAAAGACTGTTTTTTCTCATCGTTCACATCAAGTTTCTGCCACAGCCTATCAGCTCTACCTTCACATTTTCAGTTCCATGTTTTCCACAATTGCTGCAATAAGCTCTTAGCAGCTTTTTTGTTCATCTGCAATCAATTCTCTTCACAGTAGTCATAGTGGTCTTTTAAAGATGGGAGCCGAATCATGGAAAACATCTCAAAATCCTTTGATAGCCTCTTACAAAAAGTCAAATTATTTAGAAAGCCCCTTACAATATATGCACTGCCACAAACACAGCTACAGAGAGAGAGAGAGAGAGAGAGAGAGAGAGAGAGAGAGACACGGACGGACAGACAGACAGACACAGAGACAGAGACAAAGAGCAAGAGCTTTGTCTTATGTTCATTTATCCTGTCCCTCTGTTCTGGTTACCACTGCTGCATAACCAAATACCTCAAATTTTACTGGTATGAAATGACAACAAAATTATTTGGTTCATGATTTTGTTAGCAAGCAAGGGCTGGAGTAGGCATGTAATATTTGGCATTTCTTCTTCTTTTTTATTTTTATTTTTAACTGGGATGGCATCTCGGCTTGAGAGCAGAAGTGAAGCTGTACAACAGAACACTGGCACAGCCTCTGCAGAGCAGCGTGCTCGGGTGCACGGGCTCCTTCTGTGGGTGCTGATGCCTCACATGGTCACCTCAAGAGCGTGGCCAGCAACTTCACAGCCCTTGGTGAATGGTGCTCAGAGAGTTCAGTGACCCTCCAGCCCTCCTCACTGTCACTCAAACAGGCACCAGCCCAATCAAACAAAGAGAAACAGATTTTCAAACAGAAAAGTGCCCAAAAGTTCAGAAATAAATCTCTAATACTCAACGTTCTCATGACTGCCTTCCTCAGTTTTTTGAGATCTTTGTTCAAGTTTCACCTTACCAGAAGTCCTACCTCATCACCATATTTAAAATAGTCAGTCCCACCCAAACCAATTCCCACTCTTGCTATCCTTCCCCATCACTCTATTTTATTCTGAAGCACAACACAATTGCACATGACTTTTATTTTTGTATTTATCATCTGTATCTCCTCACCATCACACATAGCCCATGGAAGGAGTGATTACCTGCACTACACCATCAGCATGCATCCAGGTGCTTGCTGTCCAAAAAGTGCACATTAAACTTTTGTGGCATGGGTGAATGAATGACATCAAGAGGAAGCTTCTGCCACTCTCGTATGATGCTCCTAGCTCATTGCTGTGTTTTCAATTACATATACATACGTCCCCTTAGCTCTCAGAAGGCAAGATCCCTAGAAACTGGGATCAGGTAATCTTCAAGTTGATGCTTTATTGCCTAGGAAATAATATGCAAAGTATAGATGTAGATATTTTAATAAATAAATCAAGGTAGGAAAAGTTACGTTATTGCATGAGTAGGTGTCAGAGTCTGCTCAGAATTTTAGAATAAAATACCATAGAGTTGGTGGCTTCGAAACACAAAATGTATTTATTATATTTTAGGAAAGTGCAAATCAAAGAGCAAGGTTCTTTCTAGTCTAGTTGTTTGTGGGACTTTTTCTGTGACCTGCAAGCAGATGCCTTCTCACTGGCTTCTTCCATAGCAAAGAGAGAAATAGTTCTGTGGTTACAGGGGGTTAACTGTCCTATCAAAATAGAGTTCCAAAAGACCAACCAAATAGCTTGGAGGATTAAAGCATCTGCTTAGGCAGACACAGAGGCTGGGAGTTCAATCTCCAGGCCTGCCATGCCAGTCCCCCCCCCCCCAGGGTGCACTGAGAAGGTGAGTGAGACTGGGCGTGATGGTCCCTGCCTGTAATCCCAGCACTTGGGAGGCTGAAAACAGGAGGATCACTTTGAGTCTGATTGATGCATTGAGACCCTGTAGACCCTGTCTTAAATACAAAATAATAATAACAATAATAGAGTCCCACTCTCAGAGCTTTTTTTAACCTGAATTATCTCCTAAGAGCCCTATCTCTAAATACAGGCAGACAGAATTAAGTTTTCAGCATATCAGTTATGACAGAGAGGCTTGATTCGGTGTATAGCATAACGTGCTATACAAAGATGTTCTTCATTGTTAGTGAGGTGCAAAATAAATTATGGAAGAATATACTTAATGAAGTGATGATTCATATTCTGGAAGCACACATATTTCAGCCTCAAAATTTATGTATTACTTATTTCACCCAGAATTTTGCATGTTGATCTTCTGAGGTTGAAGGAACCCAACAAATTGAACTGGCAGAGTGGTGACTCCAAGTCCCGGATGTGAAAGGATGGAGGCTCTGTGCAGACCACACCTTGCTACATCAGGTTGTCCTGAGAATGAAAGACAAGATGGCACTGGGTTCTATAGAAGGAGGGTGGCTCTCTTTTCTCCTTTGATTCTGATGCTCAGCTATTGTCTTTGGCTAAATCTTCTCAACTTTTCAGATTTCTCTCACATATAATAGGTATATTCTGTAGTTTCATACTTACTAATTTTCTAGGCAGGTCTATATCATCAAAATTTTGTTGTTGAGTATTACTGAAAGAGCTTTCTTCCACTGAGCTCTGTGTCAGGATAGTACATTCCCATGTCCAATTATGTTTGTGAACATCAGGTGGCAAGTGCCACTTGGAACTGATGAATTTATTGACTTTTCTTTAGCCTGCAGCTAGCTTGGCAGAAGCTCTGAGATTTGACCATAAATGTCTTAAACCTTTTCCCACTTACCAGATGAAAAAACCCTGCCTCTTTCTAACTAGTTGGTTCTTCTTAACAAACACAGAGAACTGACCTTTGAATCAGGCTCAGAGTGTACTTCATTAATTAATCTTCATTGTTCTTAATGTCTTTTATAATTGCTTTGTGTTCATTTTTTTATTTTTTAAATAGAATACAAAATAGTATTGAAGCAGAAAACTTACAAATGGTACAGAATTTCATTAAACAAAACAATGTGAATTTCCCAGTATTTGTTGTAGTGCATGGTGTCCTCAGATTAGTTGTTCATATCAGAAGATATATGTATGCAAAATTTGAAGGAGAAAGAAAAAATACGTAAGTAAATGAAAGAAAAATAATTGAAAAAGGAGACAAAGCAAATTAATCATTTACTACTCATTTCCACAAGCAGAAGTTCACAGTACAATTTGTCTTTTATCTTTTGCAAAATTTTAGATTCCAGTTGTTCACAGGAAAATGAAAAAAAAATAGTTTTTTTTTGTTTTTAACATTAATGTAGGGCCACCCTCAAGTACTGATGCAAATCTCTATGTGTGTGTGTGTGTGTGTGTGTGTGTGTGTGTGTGCGCGCGCGCACGCACGCGCACACACACAGATAGTTAGCATCACTTAGTACTATGCGTTTCTGTCAGTATTTTGTTTTTCTTTTCCAATAGAAGGGATTTTGGACTTGCCAGAGAGATTGTTTTTCAAATTAAATGCTCTTTTAAGTAGAATCAAAATTATCTGCTTCTCATTAGGTCCCTAAGACACAGCCCTGCATAAAGACCCTTTAATTAGAACATCTCCAAGTTGGGTGCCCCAACGTCCACAAGGCTTCGCGGCCAACGCGTCCTTCACACCCGCTCGGGCTGGAGCCCCGAAGCCTGCCACGTCCTCTCTCTTCCTGTCCTCAGCGGCATCACCACCTGTAACTTCTCTTTCTCCATCTTGTCCCAATACAGTATTTTTCTGCGAAGCATTTTTAAATAGAAACCACTGAAACCCTGACTCATGACTCCTGTAATTTCATTAACACCACTTTTCCCACAGAGCTCCAGGAACTCCCCCCTGTTCTCCTCAGCTCCTATTCATTCCTTCCTGGAAACTTGGGCAGCACTTGCCAAAGCTGGCTGCTTTCAGCACTTCCCCAACACTCGCACTTTACATAATTAACACAATTAAATTGTGTGTTACAAGGTCCTCAAAATGAGAAGTGAAGAGGACCCCATAACTTTGAACATCCCCTCCAGCTCTAACATTTTCATACTTTTACAATATTTGGTTAACTTTCCTTTACTGTGTTACTCATGTGTGCAATGTGTGCATGCAAACACACTCCTCCACATAGTGGGAGGGAGCCGCTAGCTGCAGAGACTTGGTTCAGTGTGGAAAGCTGGACTGCCACTTCGAAGCTTCCAAGCCTCCGTTAGCTACTTCTAAGGATTATTTTCATCTTTGTTGGTTTGAACTTATTTTCCCTTTT
>PVKA01000249.1:70761-183885 GCA_004027165.1 Ctenomys sociabilis
ATATATATATATATATATATATATATATATATATATATATATATATATATATATATGTTAAATGGTAATATAATTTTCTGGTATCCAAACAAATTTATTCTAAAGGGAATATTCCTATGAGCTTATCTGGCAAGATACACATCGTTATGGTTTTGAACACATTTTATTTAAAAAAAAATGTCTTGAGTCAGTCTGAGTTACAAACAAAAGAAAAACTATATCAACCCTTGCAATAATAGAATCATAGGAACGAACAAGAGAACACAGAGCATGGAAATGGAATCAGGAAAGCAATAATCTGGCACTTTCTGCCTGAAAGGTGACCCTTTTAATAATATATTTGTTAACTTAAGTGACAGTGGCCATGGAGCCATGAACACTGGTTCTAATGACATATTAGGCTGGCTAATGATCCACCTGGCTCCTTGTCCCTTGCTCCTTTTAAACTTAGCAGATTTGGCCACTAAACCAATGCCCGTATATTCAGTCATGACCCTGTGAAATAAAAAGGCCTACCTCAGAAGTAGGTGATATTAAGAGCATTAGTCAACTGGGTGTATATATAATTTTTTCCAGTTTTGTATCAAGTAGACTTGCTGTATACCTGTGCATCAATTTGTTATGTTCTCGCCTGAGCCACTCACTCATGGATGTCACCCCTGCTGTCCCAGCCAACATGTCTAAGACTCTGCCACGTCTGGCAATCTGCTTGCTATGATCTCCTACGCCCACCGTTATCAGAACTTTTCCCCCTCTTGGATCTGTGTTCAAGTGTCTCTGCTGGTTCTTTGTCTTTTGCACACACGATCCACCTCCAAGTGCAGGACTTACTACTCCGCAGCCCTTATTCAAGTGAACAAGGTCGCACTGGTCTTGGACTCCTTAACCAGTCACTTTCTCTTCCTGTAAGGTTACTTTCAGTAGTAACATTTTTGGCCTGGGCTTTTCTTCAGATTTCTTGGATTCTGGCTTTTCCACTTACTGCATGACTTACAGAAAGTTTTTGAAACTTTCTGTGCATCACTGTCATGATCTGCAATACATGATAGAGTGTACAGCTATCTCATACAGTTTCTATGCAGAGCACTAAGAACTGGGGTATTGTTTAACATCATTGTTTAAAGGTTTTCTCTTCACTAGTTACATTTAATCTTAAATTTGTGTTAAATTTATGGAAATAAAACCAAAATAAATAGATTTGAGTATCACGAGCTATTTCAAAATAACACAAATATTTCCAATGCTTTTTAAAAATCCTAAGATTAAGTCCACTCCTCCTCAACCTCACTTTTCCAATTGTGTAAACACAGGAAACATTGTTTGTGGAAAAGAAGCTGAGGGAGAGTGTATAGGAGAAGATGAGAGGGGACCAGTGAGAAGCCCACCCAAGACCCACAGCAGCATTGGGAAATCACCATCCAGGGTCTTTCCCTAGACTCTCCCTAGCACCCACATTCTCTCTGAATTACTCTTCTTTCTATATTATCTGCTTCATCAAAAGCTTATTTTAACTGATCTCACTAAAGAAAAAATTTTCCTTCTCAAAGTGGAGTAGGATATGCTTATCCCAAAAATCATAGAGTTTGTTGTATTAGTTTGTGGTCATTCTGATCCAGTTTTGAGCATTGTCAAATAAGTGATCAACGCATTCCTCCAAATGCAGATATTTGCTAACCACCTGCTGTGTGTCTGACAGTTTTGTAAGAGACAGAATAGCAAACATGATACAGTCCTGTAGGTTTGTACCTTATAATCTAGGACTAAAATTGGGCCCAAATACTGAGTGAAGTTTGCACAAATATCTATGTGCTTTAGGATGAAAAAAATAGCCAACATTAATGGAGCATAGATAACTAAGAGTTGTGGCCTCATATAGTCTGAAAAGATTATTATTTTCATTTTTGAAGAGACTTTTGGACTGAAACCTGAACAAAATGAAGAACAATTATACTCTCTAGTCTGAGTGAATACAGGTGTCAAGGATGTAGAAGAGGAATTATTTAATTTATCCAAAATCCCTAAGAAAACCACACTTGCTCCACACATCTGAACAAAGACCAGAGAGCCACATGTAGTCTCAGGGCCAGATCTTTCAGGGAATGTTAGCACAAGACAGGGGCCTTACGGTTTATGGTCACTATGTTGAGAATCCACTGAATAGCTTGGGTAAGTGGATGCTGAACTATGTAATGCAAATTGTGAACTCCTGAAGGCTGATATATGTGGAGCATAACCAAAAGAAAATTCAGAAGACAGCACCAGAAAGAATAGTTAAGAAATCACTGTAGAAGTCTAGGGAGGAAAGAACAAACTCACAAGCAGAGATGTATGTAGTAGTGGAATTTGTCACAGTTTTGATTTGGGGCATATTTTGAAAGTGATATATGCAAGTCTATAAGAAAAAGGAGCAGAGATAAAAAAGGAATACTCTGTCATGAGTGTTAGGGTGAGTGTGACCAATTTGCAAACACAGGGAACAATGAGAGTGAAGCAAGCTCAGGAGGGAGGAAGTAAGAGATCAGATGGGACCGACAAAATCTGAACCAAGAAAAGCTCTCATCATGCAAACAGAAGTACATAGCGGAGTCTGAGCTAGAATAGGATTGGAGAGAGTTTAAGAAATGAAATATACTTGTAGTCACACAGAGACCTAGATTGGATTATACCACGAGGGACTAATGAACAATTCAGGTGCTGGAAACTATGTAGGTCAGACAAACAGGGTGACACCATAAAAGAGAGCAAGAGCAAACAGAGAGAGAGATCAGAGGAAAGTCATGAGGCAAAGGCACCATGACACCAAGTGAAACCATTTCAAAAGGTTTTAACAATGTTACATCTTAGAGATGAAGAGAAATGAAGAATGATATTTGATCAATGATTTTCACAATGAGAAAATCATAGGTTATCTTGATGAATGGCTTTCAGCTTTGTGAATAGACAAGTCCTGGGTAGAGTGTATTCAATAAACAGCTGAAGAAGTGCAGGCTGGAATCCTACACAACTGTCTCTGGCAAGCTAATGATTTCCTGCTGCTATTATTGATCCAGAAAGGAGGAAAATTTAATGATGAAGAAAGACGGGGCAATTTCTAGAGCAAGATCCCTTGCAGAGCAAAGCAGAAGCTGGGTAGCAATACTCAGAGGAAGATTGGTCTCATTCCCTGTAAGATAAAGTTTCTGTATATAGACATGTGCGGGTGAAAGTCATCAGGTTGCTGCTGTATTTCCACTGGAGGAAAAAAAAGGTCATCAGATAGAAGTCTGGACAAATGAATGCAATCATGAGGATTTGAAGAAAGAATAATGCACAAATATTTGCAAGAAATACAACAGGATTTTTGGACAGTGTAAAAACCCACTTAAGTGTCATAGCCAAAAAATGTAAGACCAGATCAGTCAACATGATGTTGTTAAATGTTAATGTTAAAAAAGACAATATTTTGAGCTCTGTAGTTTCTCAACAAGTTAAGAGGCAGAATGGAGGAGAGCTGAAAAGTGGACTTAACTGCAATCAATATCTGTCAGGCAAGGGTAAAAGAAAGAAAAAGGCAAGAGACTTAAGTGAGGACACAGAGAAGTACTGGCAGGGATAGACAATAGGACTTGATTTGGGAAAAAGAATAAGTGGGGATGCTGAAGGAGCCATGGATGCTCAAAGCAGAGGTCAATAGAGCAAATGCAGGATGTACATTTCATGCTGAAGTGACGTTTATAGTTTTGATTTGCATTAGAGTATTTTGCCTATTTCAGTATTCTTCCATTTGAATATCTTTCATGTGAAAGGAAATGCTAATTACTCCATGACATGTCTCTATGTCTACAGTAGCTGCCTTCCTCATGAATGGAACGCAGCCTAGCCAGAAGCACGTCAAGAAGCCTGGTGAAATCAGCCATGACATTTGGGAACATGTAAAGATTAAGGCTATTTCTGTGGGGTCATATGTGTGATGCTGAGTGATATTCCAACAGTCCTGAATATGCATGAAAAACTGATAGCTAAGGTCACTAAAAATTAATTTACATGAGGCTTAAAGACCTGTTGGGAATATCTTGCCCCCACCTCAGGGAGTAAAAAGACAGATACTGCAACCCAATCATTGGAAGATAAAGAATAAACTCTAACTACATTTTTCACTTACTTAGATTTGTCAGTAAATGCAGTCTTTTGGAGCACTTTTCTAAGTCTGACAATGAGCCAGTATAGGCATGTATGAGGAGAAGAAGAAATTAAAAGAAAAGCGCCTCTAGAGCAGAACTACTTGAGATGCCTTCAGAGGTGCACAACCACAGAGTCCTAGGGAATACCAGAGGAGAACCAGGACTCAGCAAAGTGTGTACATGCAGGAAATTCTGTTCAGCTTCTCAGAAAAAAATTATATCAGCGTTGGGTTATGAACTGATATAATTGAGGTCAGTTACTGTGTGTCCTTAAGAAATTAGGACCATCTGGGTTCTATAAATCAAATTTGATCACATCGTATTTTTAGTAAAATACAGGAATAAGAAGGTTGACTTAGACATACAGTGAATGTTGGGGGTGCGCAGTGACCTGCGTTGGTAGTATATCACAATGCAATTCAAGTATGTAGCAAAGAGGTTCAAGGATGCCTAATATGCTCTGGATACTGAACTGTATTTAAGAAGTCAGAAGTGCAAACTGTGTCCATGAAATATGTTTTATAAGTTATACACCTAAAACGTATTTAAATATGTCAGGAGGCTTGCTCCAAAAATGATAAATGAGCTATCTGAATGGAAATTAACAAACCTGGACTTGAGTTTTCCCCTCCTGACTGTAAAGACCTGTTTTCTGTTGACCTATCAAGAATAGTATTTCTGGTGTTGACCATAAATAGTTCATAGGGTTAGTACTGGTTAGGAAATGTAGTTAGCATACTTTTGGAAGGCATCCAGATATACAAAAAGGTTGCCTGAGAGCCTTGGTATTATATATTTGTGAGAAACAGGATGTAACATATAGACAAAAAATTATTTTTGGACCTCATGCAAACCCTGAGAAATAAATATCAATCATATTATGACTTTTTTTATAGAGTTTAGGTGACTAAACTAAATTGTATAAAGTCTGAGACAACGACTAAAGGACTATGCACTATAATACTGTGTGGTTTTCTGTTATCAACTCTGAAGCTGCAGCCATGATTTTTTTTCTGGAGCTTGGGATTGAACCCAGGCTCTTATGCTTTCCAGGAAAGTGCTTATTCCACTGAGCTATCTCCCCTGCCCTTTTTTTAAAAAATAATTTTATTGAGAAACAGATAGCTTGGAGACAGTTTCAAATCCAATTAGTAGGACAGTTTCAGTAATTAATACATTGCATGTTGTTGTCTTCATAGTGGTTCTTCATAGTATGAGATGCAGACATGCTATCCTGTCCAAACATTATTAATACAAATCTTTCTTCTCATTGAATTAAGAGAAAGTAGCTATATATCTATCTTAACTATTTTGTATATACAGATACAAAATGGTCCTTCATTTGTATCCCCTTTTTTGTTTAGTTTTGTGTCAGAGATGGGTATCCTGTTGCCATTTAAATATTGTATGTGCATGAATTCAGCAAAATAATTCAATATAGTCCAGTAGTCCATAGCAGTAGTGGGTTATCCGTAGGACTGGCAATGTCAGAAGTTGTTGATTTGAGCCTTTTACAGTTCATCATATTAATATGGCAGCCAGAATTTTAAGGCTCATCTGTATGAAAATTTTAACCATAGAAGAGCATACAAGACTTCAGCAGTGATAATGCTATTAAAAGAGGTAAGTATTGGTGACAAAATTAAATCGGAATTAAAACAATAAATCAGAGTTCAACAATACTTCTCTTAGGTGTAAACTAATAGAAATATGTGATCTGCATCAAATGACATAAAATAACATACATGCCATCACTAGCCAAATGCTTCTCAGCTGCTGAATGGTTAGATTATGACATAGTCATTTCATAAGTAATACAGTAAAACAATGGCAAACTACAATTTATGAAACACTGAGTATTAACTAAATATGTATATCATTGAGGACTTAAAAGACTGAACACAATAGAATACATGAACCTGTTAGGGGGCTTAGGAGATAGCTCAGTAGAATAAGTGCTAGTGTGGCAAGCACAAGGACCTCAGTTCAATCCCCAGTCTGCCAAAAAAAAGAAAAAAAAAGAAAGAAAATTAAAAAAACACGTGATAGTTTTAAGAAAATATGTACAAAAAAGGGGGGGTCAGAGAGATGGCTCAGGAAGGGCCTGTGTTCAATCCACAGTTCCTGGCAAGTGCAAGGGCCTGTGTTCAATCCACAGTTCCACAAAAAAAAAAAAAAAAAAAAAAAAAAAAACATGAACCTCTTATCTGGACATGAAAATGAAGCCACACTGGATTTTGCTATTAGAAGTAAACGAGGTAGCAAAGTGTGGTAAGACAGAGGACCAGAAGTGAACATTAGGTGGAGACTTGCATTGCTGATGCTTACTTATTGAAAATTCAGGGCCAGAGAGATATCTCGGTAGAATAAGCACTTCTCTGGCAAGCAAAGAGGCCTGAGTTCAATCCTTGGTTCTGGAAAAAAAGAACTTACTGAAAATTCCTTCACTATCCTTTCTTTAAAAACAAGAAAACTATACACATAAGACTGCATACTTTTCTGTGATATTGGTTCTTAACAAAGAGTGCATAAAAATATTTTTTATTCAATGGATCTCATTAGCCTGTCTTAGCAGGAAAAACTAGGACATGTTCTAATGCATACTTAAAACCTACTTCAGAGAACTTTGACAAGTAAGTAAGTACTCAACTATATTAGGATCCTGCCTCCATTACACAGATAAAGCTTGATTTGATCAAATACGTTTAATGCATCTTCTGAATTAGAATTGGAGTGAGCATTTCTTAGAAACTACCTTTGCAACTAATCTAGCACTAATGTGAATTTTTCAAAAGCTGGACTGAGTGTACGTAAGTGGTAAAGTGCTTGCCTAGCAATCCTTGAGGTCTTGTATTCACTCTCCAGTAAGAGAGGAAAAAGGTTTGCCATAGAATGACTGAACAAACCATAGTGAACACAGAGTTGAAGGAGCACTGATTTACAGAAAGCAGATGCATCCCTCAATCCATATGACATACATTTTGCGATTATTTTGATACAACAGCTTACTCATAAAGGAATAATCAGAAAAGAGTGTGGCTGCCTAAAGAGGAGAAAACACTGCTAATCAGCAAGACAGGCACTGACTGAAGCCTCCCCAGCAAGCGCCTTTGGCTTATTGTCTCCATGCTTGCAACTGCCTGGTGATCTAAAGGACTTTAAAGTGAGACTACAGTAAGTCACAAGGTCTGAGTGAACTTCTCAGTGACCACAATACTAATATTACACTTTCAGGTGCTGCTCAGTGTTATTTGTAATCAACTGAGCCTGATAAAGGTTTTTGAAGAGTTTCAATGGTAGGATTTCACTTATGCTAAGCAGTCAGGTTAAAGCAAAACAAAACCATCATAGCAAGGAGGACTTGCTAGGGAAGAAAACACTGTTGGTTATGGCTTCTTTGATCTATGGAATGTGCATGTAAGCCCAATAATGACTTGAAGTTCAGTTTCAGTATAATAGATACACCACACACACACACACACACACACACACACACACTCAAGTACAAACACAATGGTATGAATAGGCAAATGTAAATTTCACCTTGTAAGAACCTATAAATAAGGGCTCAGAAATAACCAATACTGATCCCTTACTATCATGTTCAAGCTGATGCTCTTCACATCACAACATAGGAGCTGCACAAAGGGCACAGCTTCCCTGAAGCCAGTGAAGCTATGTCCATGGTAGTAGCATCTGAGCTTTCAGCTTCTGAAGGATATTCACAGTAATTATGACCTTTGTTAGTCTGCTAGAACCCAGAAAAGCTTTCTACTTATCTGTGCCAAGAGGTAAGTTTGCCTGGCAAATACAGAGTGATCAATTAAAGTTCAGATAGATAGCAAATATGTGTTTCCTACATAAAATTGAGACCATAATTGTGCTTTCAAAAAAAACTCTCAAGTCAGATTTTAACTGAGGATTACTTTATTTTATTTTTTGTTGGAACCAGGAGTTGAACTCAAGCCCTTGTGCTTGCCAGGGAATCACTTATTCCACTGAGCCATCTCCCCGGCCCCCTGAGGATTACTTTAAAAACTATATAAAAAGATAATTCTTTTTCTTTTCTTTTGTTTTGTTTGGTTTTTCTATGTTTGTGTTTCTTTTTTCTTTTGTTGAGACAGGGTCTTATTTTTATATTTCAAACTGGTGGGCCAGTGAGATACCTCAGCAGACTAAAGTGCCTGCTTAGACAAGCTTAGGCAAGCTTAGGCTCCATGGTTAGCACCCCAGGACCACATGTTGCATCAGCCATGACCCCACGCATGCTGGGCTGGCCACTAAGACCAGGGGTGGTGGCACATGCTTATAATCCCAGTGCTGGGGAGACTGAAACTAAATGATCACTATGAGTCCAAGCTGTGTAGTGAAACCCTGTAACAACCAAATACATTAAAAAAAAAACTGGCCTCAAACTCCTGCTCAGGCTCTTGAGTGACTGGATTATAGGCAAGCACCACCAAGCCTAGCAAAGAAGGATTATTCAAATGCATACATACAAACAGACAAAGGAATGTACCTTCCTTTAAATACAGGAAAACATAATGCACATTAATAGTGTTCTAATTACACAAAAATTTATAATTTTTCTTGCAAAATCACCAAAATACCCTATTTTGATTAGTCTTTATATGTTATTTGCTTGAGTATATTGTACTTGAAGAAAGAGCAAAGCATTTAGAATTATGCCTACCAGATTAAGATTTAATCCAGTTACTTAATACAGTGTTTGGCCAGAATGATTTAGTAAAAAGAAATTATTTAGGCCAGGAATCTGATACTAAGCAACGATGTCAACTGTGGTACTTTAACATTTCAAATAACCAACTTTGAAGAAATTTGATACCTGACTTTCAGGAGTATCACATATATGTATTAGTCCACAACCACAAAAGGAGATTTATTTTGGTTATTTCTGAAGCAAACAAGTAAGGAATCACTTGGGAAACTTGAAAATTATCAGTAGAAGACCACAGTCAGAAGCAATCAATAAAACAGTTCACATGATACCTGTTAGTTAAAAGATGTTCTTTATAAAGGAAATGTCACCTTCCTCCAGGGCTGCTGTCCCTGGTCTTTGGAGTTGAATGCTATCTGGCACCATGCTAACAGAGACATGTGGACTGCATATGATAGGAATAACAAAAACTTGCAGGATTTCAACAATAAAACTTCAAGGTCTGAAGGGAAGAAGCCCAAATTACAGCTTCACAAAAACTAAAGAATTCATAAAACAGAAGAAAAGTCCCAAATGTCAGAAAGAAATGTATCAATTGAACACTATGAAGAATATTGTTATTCACCTGATGAGAACTATTACACTGAGAAAGCAAAGAAGCTCAGGGGACTTTGCCTTATTAACTAAAAAAAAAAAAGCAGTGTAAGAAAGTAAAACCAGCAAATCCTTTGTTGGGGTCCAGTCTGTGAGAAAAGGAGCTTATGATCAAAGACGTTCTTGGTTTTTATCTTTTAAGGTATTTCCCAGGTATGACTTGTTTTATTTAAAGAAGGTGGGCTTTTCTCCCCTGATAAATTTTTATTTTGGAATATTTGTAAACAAAAATTATACAGGATTTCCACATGTGAAACACTCAGTCCTATGGCATTAAGGTCTTATGTTTCTCTTATGCATTGCTCACAAGGGATAAACCAACAGTGACATTAGTAACTAAAATCCTTCATTTATATCAGTATGTGTATTGTACAGCTACCTGGCTTTTGAAAAAGACATGATGCTATACATTCATCATTACAGCAACATACAGGGCTGTTTCACTACCCTAAATAGAGCCCCTGCTCCATCTATCATTCATTGCTTCTCTCCTTCTAAATGCCTGTTACCCACAGATCATTTACTGCCCATTAGCACTGGCTTCTCCAGAACATCATCTAGTTGGAGTCCTAAAGGATGTGTTCCATTACCAGGTTGGCTTCTTTTCTATAGCAATATGCATTTAAGTTTTCTCCATGATACTTTCTGGCTTGAGAACTCATTGCTTATGATTTCTGAGTTGGATTCCACTGTGTGAAGTTCTCAGACAGCACATTCTCCTATCTAGTACACTACTCTCTGTTGCTTAAGAACTATTTTCTTTTCTTTTTTTTTTTAAGAGGAACCAGGGATTGATCTCAGATCCTTGTGCTTGCCAGGGAAACATTTATTTCACTGAACCATCTCCCCAGCCCCTTAAGAACTATTTTCTATCACAGAAGAATAAGGGACTCTTTGAACTCTCATTCAAAATATCATTTCATATTCTGTAACTTTTTGTGTATATTTTTCCCTTTGAAACAATATAAGGTAGAGGTAAAACCATACATTTATATATGCAAGATGGATAAGGTGGGACCAGAGAGATAGCTTAGTAGAATCAGTGTTTGCCTGGCAAGCACAAGGGCCTGAGTTCAATCCCAGGTCCTGGAAAAAATAAATAAATAAATAAATATTTTTTTTAAAAAGGATGGATAGTGCAATAGTCCAAAGAATTTGCCTTAGTTTTTTGAAAAAAGAAGTTAATTGATACAATTCTCACCCTGACTAGCTCTATACAATGATTTCTGTGAACTAAGCAAGTATATTGAGGACAGCAATGTGTAATAACAAAACCATGCTTGAAATACCTGTCATTTTGGTTTTCTAAATGTTTATTGCTTTTATATCATATCAATTATTGCTATACTCTCTTTAAAGTACTTTTTTAAAAAAGGTAATAAAAATGAGACATGAACAAAAATTTAAGACTTCTTGCAAGCATGTGGTAATACTCAATCATATGACCCATCTTACACAACAATATCTGTTAATCTGAGCAACAGATTTGATGATAAAAATAGAAAATCTATCAATGATCATTAATCAGGTACTCTGGTTTTGAAATTCTATAACTTATGTATTGTTATATGTTAGCCTATTTCTGTCTTGGCTTTTGTTTTTCTTGATCTTATATTTAATCTTCAAAATAAAATTATAATAAAAATGTCTTACATTGTAGCATATATATATATATATATATATATATATATATATATATATATATCACTCATGATTATGGTATATAGCTGCTTCCATTTGCCTATAAAAGCTTCAACTTTATATTTTTTAGCTGAATAATACTCCATTGTACAATAATACCACAGCTTTTTTTTTATCTATTTCTCAGTTGATGGGCATTTGGCTTGTCCCAAGGTTTAGCTATGACAAATTTTGCTGCTATAAACATGGGGGCACATATATCACTGTGATATGATGTTTTCATTTCTTCTGGAAAAAAATACCCTGGAGAATGCTGGGGAGATAGGTCAGTGGATTAAGCATCTGGTTAAGCAAGGGTAGGGAGCAGGTTTGATCCCAGCACCACATGCTGTGCCAGCCTTGCCCCTGGGCATGCTGAGCGGGCCGCAGAGTGTGGATGTGGTGGTGCACGCCTATAATCCCTGCACTCAGGAGGTTGAAAACAGGAAGATCACTCACTGGGAGTCCAAGTTGTGTAGTGAGACCCTGTAATGAAGAAGAAGAAGAAGAAGAAGAAGAAGAAGAAGAAGAAGAAGAAGAAGAAGAAGAGGAAGAGGAAGAGGAAGAGGAAGAGGAAGAGGAAGAGGAAGAAGAAGATCTGGCTCAAGTCAAATGCTTGAGACACGGGGGAAAAAACCCTTCTCCATTTTTGGTATGAGTGTATACTGGTATAAGCACTATGGAAACCAGAGTGGAGATTCCCACATAAACTAGCAATAGAGGACCCATCCTTTATTTTTCATCTTATCCTGCTTCCTTGCTAGTTCAATTGGAGTGCTATCACTGTGTCTTCACTAGGTTTTTGACTGTGTTTTCCTTTCTTGTATTAACCAGATCTCTGCTCATATCTGGGAAAATGCCATCTGTAACATTTACTGACTTCAACTTCTGCTAAGATATTCCAGAGCCTTCAGAATAAAATCTCAAGCTGCAGACAAAACAGCAAGGTCCTTTCTGACAAGGACATTGCCCCACTTGACCCTATTATTCCTGAATCCTGACCCCTATTTGACTTCTCAATTGAGTTTCTGTTCCTTTTGCTTTTGCCTTTGCCACCTGAATTCCAGCTCCATCTACTTACCAACAGTTATTAGTAGCACAGCTGTCTCCCACAGGAAGTGCTCCTCAGAGGCACTATAGCAGTTTACATTATGATGTAAAATTTTGTTTATCTTTCATTTCCCTAGACCTACTTCCCAGTGAATTAGAACCCCAATTGTGAGAAGGCAGCATGGAACTTCATATTCCCAATGCCTTGTCAATAAATTTGAACCCATGTAGAAGCACTTTAGAGAATTGACTTTCATGCTCCTAAAATTATGCTTGCAAACTTCATAATTCATTGAAACTACCAATAGAAGACAATAATTAAACGTCTAATCAATATAACCTTCTTTAGCAGTATTTGGGGATAGTTGATGGCATTTTTTTTCAGTTATCACAATGCTGGTTGAAAAGAATAAGACAAAATAAAAATTGTAGTGAATGTTTAAACTTAAAAATTATTAAAAGTAAAAGACACACTGCCATTGATTTCCCATTGAGATGATCCCCCTTGCTTCAAGGATACATATGCCATGACTCTTGTCACTTTATGGGATCATTAAAAAATGACAAGGATTATAAGATATATGTGTTCTCTTTCTAGAAGTCTAAGAAGAGTTCTTGAAGACATCTTTCAGGAGGGTATTGCACTATCATGGCTGCCTTCATTTCCTGAATTGACTCAAAACACCTTACATGGTCACACTGAATTTGAAGAAGAGACGGAAGTCATGCTGTGTCAGATCTGGTGAAAGAGGTGGATGAGGACACACCATCGTGTTTTCTGAGACTGCCTTTCCATTGGGTGGCGCTCACCAGTAGCAGTTATTGTTAGTTTATGATACCAGCTAAAGGCACTCAGAAAGAGGATTTCTAGAACTGACTTCAGAAATTGGCAACTAGCCCAGGGAGGTAGCTCAGCGATATAAGTGCCTGCCTGGCAAGAACAAGGTCCTGAGTTTGATTCCTGGTACAAAATAACAAAAAGACAAGACAGGGGAAAAAAGAAATTGGGAAGAATAACATGATAAGTACACTTTAAGGGAGGAAGTTTTTGAGGAGGGTTGATGGC
The DNA here is from genome assembly GCA_004027165.1 of Ctenomys sociabilis. NCBI lineage: Eukaryota > Metazoa > Chordata > Mammalia > Rodentia > Ctenomyidae > Ctenomys > Ctenomys sociabilis. The sequence goes on from PVKA01000249.1 coordinate 84,050, forward strand.
AATGTTTCACTTACTGTTATTTTTTCAATTTAAACGTTCACACAAACACCCTTTAAATATATTGGATATGCTTCAGTGTGCTCTGCAAACAAAAAATAATGTTTAAAGTCACCTAATAAGAAAACTGAGGAGTAGGCTATCTATCTCTAGCACTTGCCCTTTAAGCTGCCATTAGCTGAGGGGCATGGATTTTCCTCTTCACTGTCACAAAATGGCTGCTCCACAGCTTTATCTTTCAAGGATAAAAATATCAGTGAATAAAATCCACAGAAAGTCAGCATAGTGTTCTTACAAATTTATTAGAGCATTTATTTTTATTTCCATTTACAATATTTCCTCTAGTTGCAAGAAGCTGGAATATAACAACTAATCATGATAAAATTTTAAAAAGTGCCAACTCTCTATTATCTTGGGAAAAATTAAATACTATCTCAAGATTAGCAAGATCTGGCAAAAGAGTTAATCAAGGTTACCATATACCCCAACAATAGCTCAGAGAAGTTTAGTCTTGACCCAATCAGTCCACACAATGGATGACTACAACCTCATATCCAGACAGAGCTGTATTGCTGTCATATATTTAACTAATAGGAGATGATCTAAGAGATCGTAAAGTATTGCCCTTTGTCCACTATAACTTGCAACTGCTTTGTTTCTTTGGAAGACTACCAATTACTTCCTAGGTAACTGAGGCATCAGTTGATCATTTTCAGGTTATCTTTTCTTGAGCATGAAAAATTCAACTTTGGAAATAAAATTCCCAGTCCCATCTCCCATAACAAATGTTAGACAAGTACTTTGTTATTCATCCCAGTGCTTTCCTTGAGCCTTAGAACGGGGAACAAGATTCATAGAAGCACACAGTCACACTTTTGTTTTTGCCCATTGCTGGGAGAGAATGGTCATTCTACAACAGAGAAAGACAGTAGCACATGAAAAATCGGGCTGATCGGACCAGAACACATCCTAACTGCAGCAACCCAAAACTTATAAATGAAGACAGTGAGAAAGTAATTTATAGTAATGGATGGACCTGCACATATGCACCCTACAAGGCTAATTTTACATTAAAGATGGGAGGAAGGCAGGAAAAACCTCTCATTAGATCATTTTTTTTGCATAATAACCATAGCGTTAGGAAATGTGTATAATGATGTTTTAGGTCATGTTTAGATTTTTGTAAAACTTAATAAGTCTTTCTTCAATTTTCTACAATTTTTGAGATTCAAAAATCTTGAGAAAAGGCCCTTTGTTCATTTTCATAGAGTGTATAGATTATAAGTAGATACAGTTTATCTTATTTTCTCAAGAAAAAGGCTAATTGAATGGGGGGGAGTAATTACATTAATGAATACTCCAAAGTGTGTTTTCTGTGATCATTTTTCCTAGGAATTTTTTTGTTTTCTTATATTATTTAGCATTCTTCAAATTCTACAAACTGTTATCTACTTTTTGGAATTAATTAAAAAATAAATGACATGAACAAAAATATAGTATGCAATGTGCTCTTTGTCCCAGCATCAGAAAAGTGTGGGGCACTCGATCCTATCCTCATAGACCTGGAAACGGAGGGGCACACACAGATTAGAAGACATAATTTAAGACCCAAGATTATAAACCATCAACACTGGCATTTTTATTAATGATATTGACTTGAAGCAGCAAATTGTTTTGCGATGCCGTATTAACTTAAGTCTTTAACAATGATAACATGCAACTCTATTAGGATAACAGAATTTATTTTAAAATTAATGTAACATTGTCATCCACTCAGGAAAGTCCCAATTTGCTTCTCAACTTAATATTCTGATATCAAGTCTGTATAACTAAAAGTGCTGAGATGCCAGGAAGTTAATGAAGAAAACAGTAAGGGTGCTGCAGAATGAACATTTTTTAAGGTTTTAATGCACAAAGCCCTTGAGGTTAATTATTTTCATAACAATCTGTGAATGAAAAGTTGTCTGGGGAGAATACTCCTTTCTGTGACCTGTGCTGATTCCCTGTTTCCTCAGATTCTATGGGGCTGCCTCAGCACTATCCTCTCGGGCTCTCAACCTTCCGGACTCAGAGAAAAAGTCAAAGGAATGAACTTTAGAGTTTCTCTGATCCTTGTCCTCGCTCTATCTGCTCTTATGACATCCAAAGCTTGGAGAAGGACTACTCATATGTGAAGTACAATTTTGTGAAACTTCCTGGCAGAGCTGCTCATAGAACTAAGGAGTTTTCAGGGCTAAGGGCAGATCAAGACCAAACACTTGTGACCACAACCAGTGAAAGCTAAGCGATTTTAAGTTCAGTTTTGCTCTAAGTGCTGATGTTTGAATTTTGTAACACACATTCGTAAAAGAGAGTTTTGTCTCTTTTTTGCCCCATGAAAAATTGATATGCACTCGCTAGTATTTTCTATAAAAAAACAGTAAATTTATAGACCTAGCCTGTTTTGACATTTAAACACATTAATTTTCCAAGGAAGAAATAAAAGGTGATTTTGAGTTTGTAGCCGTATATAACAGTGATATAGATCCATTTATGTCTTAATTTAATAGGGATCGTTGGGCCTAGAATCTGGCAATTTTCTTTCTACATGGCAATACCCTTGGTAAAAAGTACCTCAGACTGTTTCAATAAATTCAGACCATAGTGATTATTAATAATTATTGAGCTTCTTATTTTCTAAGATTTAAGATCCTTCACTTCTATGAGCCCTTTAAGGGTATGTTTTGTTCAAACATATCTCCAAAACTTCAAAATTCTTGGCCTAAAGAGTATGAGTAATTTATTATGTGTTGTTTAATAAAGTGCATCTAGAAATTAATCCCTGTGATTTAGAGGATATGCCAAGTGGAACACTGGCACTGCAGTCGAACAGATGGTTTAACTTCTATCTCTGATATTTGTTCTTTGTATGACTCAGTTAAAGAGATTTTTCTGAGCTTTTTATTTCCCTCTCAAGAGTAAAAATGCAAGCAGGCGAAAGGGCCAGGGTTCAATCCCTGGGCCTGCAAAGCCAGTCCCGCCCTGGGGCACGCAGAGACAGCAATTGAGACTGGGAGTGGTAGTGCCAGCCTGTAATCCCAGATCTTGGGAAGCTCTAAAAAGGTGGATCATTATGAGTGAACACTCTGTAGATCCCTCCTCAAAATACAAAACAAAACAAAACAAATAGAGTAAAAATGAAATCAACTGCTGCACGGGGGTATTTTAAACATCAGGTGAGCTAATGCATATATATTCATTACAGAGTAAGTGGGTGCAAATTTACTGGTAAATAGTCATTTCAATGCTTATTTTTTGTTGTTGTTTTTATATATTTAGTACAGGGCTACAGGCTGAGGCTGGCATGGCATGCTGAGAATTGAACCCCAGTCCCTGCATTTTCCTAAGTAAGTGCTTTAGTCTGTAGACTTATCTGGCCAGCGCTCAGTGCTTATTTTATATAGTAATTGTTATATAGTAACTGTGTTTTACTATTTAGGAAAAATTTCTATTTTTCAACTTCTCTGTTTCCAGTCCCCATTCTGTGTCTGAGTTTGTATGTGACAGAAATTTTATGTATTTATCTGATAAAAAATTCTACCTTATTAAACAACTGAAAAACAATCAAATCAAGCACAGTTATAGTCCACATGTGGTAAAACTATGAATTAAACATTTCATTGTTGGACTATCTTAATATATCAGAATTTCTAATTAAAATTGCAAAGAAATGAAATACATTAAATATTACACGTGACTTTGGTGATCACAGCAACTTTATAAGAAAATGCTCAGATCTTCATGAAAACATGCTTTCATAAATATTTATGTGAGAGTATTAGACACGTAAAAAACTAAGGAACGAATTAAAGTATACGAAGACACACCATGTAAAGCTTTTTACTTATTTTAAAATATTCAAACATTCATTCTGTAAAGGTTAACGCTTCCTAAATGTTTGGGAATGTACATATTAAGTTTTAAGCTTCTGAATTACAGTGAAATTGATTTTTAATAGGTTCATCCATGTAATAGTATGTGCCGACAAATTAGCATTTCTAAAATGTTATAATTTAAATTATTATGACAACCCTTTTACCCTCAGAATGTCAGTGCAGTTGATAGACTCACATCACCAACAGGGGCCGCATGAGCAACTGTGTGCCTGGCCCAAAGGTCCTTTGTTACCACCTCATTACCTTGGCGAGGAGCCCATACTTACCTCTTTTCACTGTGAAGATGCTAAGGACAAGAATGGTTGTGACCTAAAGTCAAACTTCTAAATAGTTCACTTGGTCTTGATTCAAAGCCTGAGCATCTAGACTTCTGGGAAGCATAAAATTCTGTCATTATTATGGTACTAGGAAGTAAATTTGCTATTCAAAATTAAAACATTTCATTAAAATGTTCAGTTTAAGTCAATTATGATTCACGCAAAATTAAGTTTTACCCTGTCTAATTCTATAAATGTTTAACTTGCCTAATAAATCTCATACTTTTAAAATAAATATTTGTAACATGGACCTTAAACAAAATCCCTGGTGTACTAAAGGCAACTGCTGGTATGAAAAAGAGAAGAAGCTGCCAAAATTTTAAAATTAATTTTGGTATCAAAATAGGGAACATATCAGTAATTGCGATGATCCTATAGTGAGCTTTAAGCAAATAAAATTAAAGTTAAAAACAGCTAAAAAAGTGTTTTATTAAAAGACAAATGCTAAATTATATAAGTGCTATTTTACTTCTTTCTACTCTAATTCATTAGTTCTATTTAGCTATTTAAAGTTAAAATTCAGTGGTATCTCAATTCAGGAACACAGTAGTTTGAGAACACTTGGGTTCACAAGCAAAAGCATTTTGGAAAGTTCATCAGATGAGGAACTTGACCATGACAGCCATGTTTCCTTTAGGAACATAAATCCAGCTACTTTTCCAGAGTCATGGGACAAATTAAGTGCGTGAACTGAGACACCACCATATTATAGAAAATGCTCAAAATCTTCATGGCAGTATTCAAGAAACTGGCCCAAACAAGCTCAGTATTTTCTCTGAAAAGAGATTGTACTATAGAGATTTAATGGCGCCAATGAAGAAATAAGTTCCTACCCAAATTGGCTATACTTTATAGACTGAGTTTTAAATCAAAATATTAAAGGAAGAATAGGAACACTCACTTCTCAATCAATGTGAAGTGCTGCTCACACATTTTTAAAATGAACATGCTGAGGTTATCTAATCAAGACGAAATCAGACATGAGATCCTATCCTACAGTATGTGACTTTAGCCCTGTGGAGGTCATACTTGAAAAAAATCACAATATAGGTTACATGTATCCAGAGAATTCTTCCTTATTAGTGCATACTGAAGTGCGAAAATCTTTTAAAGACTACAAATTTATATTCATTAAATTTATTTAAATACATGTGAGACTGGGCATGGTGACATGTATCTATAATCTCAGGACTTGGGAGACTGAAAACAAGGAGGATCACTATAAATACAGTCTGTGTAGTGAAACCCTGTAGACCCTGTACTAAATAAAAATGAAATAAACACATGTGATTTTAATCATATTTTCAGTTATGATCTAGAAATTATTAATGAAGTAATCTAAGATATTAAGAATGAAGATAAGGCTGGCCAAATGGATGAGCAGATTAAAGCACCTGCACACAGTCGCAGGGGCTGGGAGTTTGATCCCCAGGCCTGCCTTGCTGCCCCCACCCCTGGGGTGTGCTGAGACAGCAATTGAGACTAAGTGGGGTAGCGTGTGCCTGTAATCCCAGATCTTGGGAGGCTGCGAATAGGCAGATCACTTTGGGGCTGATCTAGTAGTGAGACCCTGAGCTCCCTGTAGACCCTTTCTTAAAAATAAAAATAAAGAAAAGAAAAAGAATGAAAATAATTCCCTTCAAATAACGGCAACACGAATACTCTGAAAAATACAACAACAAATGTGTTTAATAATATTTGACCAAAATCTTCAAAAGAGGGTCAGGGATATAATTCAGCAGCATAAGCCCCAGTCTGGCAAGCACAAGTTCCTAAGTTCGATCCTGGATATAAAAAAACAAAACAAAAAGAATAGATGTTTACATGTTAACTTTGCAAATCTTTGTGACAGTCCCCATAAACATTATTGCTAAGCTCAACACATAAATACTTTTCACAGTACTTGCAAAAGTATATTGATAAGCAGACTTACTTTAGATTCATAGAACCTGGTATACCTTTTTCTGTCTGCAGGGCAAGCTATTGTCCTAGGTTATCATTAGAATTGCCTCCAATTTATGTTTAAAATTTACAAAATTTTAAGTGTAAAGGATGTAGCAATTTCAAATACATCTGGAGAGATTGTTGTCTTTTTATTTAATTTTATGTATTTGGAACAGGGTCTCACTAGGGAGCTCAGGCGCTAGTGATTCTCCTTCCCATCACTGGGATTACAGGCATGTGCAACTGCACCTGGCCCTGTGGTGGGCTCAGCATGACTAGGGCAGGGCCAGCAAGGCATGTGGCTACTGGGGAGCAAACCCACGTCCTTGTACTTTCCTAGGCTGGCGCTTAGACCACGGAGCTATCTCTGTGGCCCTGTAGAAATTTTTAAATGTTGTTAAGACGTTATTTGTTTGGAGATTTCCAAACTTATTTTCATTTTCATGTTTACATCAGGTTCTATCAGACTCCAAGAACTTTCACTGAAGGTCTTCCATATGTTAGATTATTCAACATGTATTTTTTTCAGGCATTGTCAATGATATATGAAAACACCAAAACAAAACATACGTAACACTGACTTTGGACTTCACAGCATCACTCCAGTACCATGGAGTACCACTCACCATTATGCAAGCTGAAGGTTTCAAATGTTATGGTTTAACATTAGTTAGGTACAAATGTATAGCTAGGCATGACTTCAAATGTGCATGCTTAGTACATGCAAAGCTGGAGAGTCTATCAAATCATCTGCAACTTGCAAAGGATGATACATCACCTTTCTCAGTTTTCTCTCCTCTCCATTTTAAAACTAGAACATATATCTATACATAAATCTCAGCTCAACCACTTATTAGCTACATGAATTTGAATCTCTTCTTTTCCTAATCTATGTGAGTCAATAACAGTGCCAACCAGATAGTCTTATTTTGAAGATTAACACTAAGTTTTGACACAAGTTATCACTCAAAAAAGAAGTACTTCATAAAACAAAAGAATCTTACAAGTCATCTAGACCAATCTGTATGCAACTGGAGGAAATTTTCTACCATGTGTTTCAAACAAAATAAATATTTTAGGAGGGTCCATCATGTAAGGAAATAATTGTTGTGTACCACCTAAGAATATATTTACAAAGAGAATTTTCTCATGTAATATGATTCTGCTTACAACAGCACAAGTACAAGCTAAGTATAGGTGGTTAACAGAGAATTGCTTTGCTTGAGGAGTAATAAGTTCCTTGTTGCATGAAGGATTTAAGTGGGAGAGCTCTAGGATTCCAGTATCAAAAATGATGTTAGGTGTCAGTGACACGCTTATATTTATGGTATTTATTCCTTCTTTAAATATATAGTTGGAACTAAATTAATTGGTAAATGGGAGGTTCTCTAAGCTTGTTTTCCCCCCTTATGAGATTCTTCCCATCCTAGCACTGAACACTAGCGTAGTAGTAACGTAACACAATAAACATTAATTATAAATTTCAAGTGTTAGTAACTGAGTAATAGTTCATCTGGTTTATTCTTGTTCAAACTGTCTCTGGAAGTTTCACTGAAGATATCGATTTGTTGGAAGCCCTGAATGGAACTGGGGTGCCTACTTCAAGACGGACCATTGTAATATTTCCTTTCCAGGTAAGTATGTCTGCAAGGGAGCCAGAACCTCCTTACCAAATGTCAGTTAATTCCACTAACGCATGGGATTCCCCAGAGAGCACGAAGGAACCCATAGAATCCTTTACCTTCATTTCAGACATAGCTCTCTATTCCTCCCGCCACATTCTACATCTTAAGAATGAGACTCTAAGCCAAGTCCGTTTCAAAGGAAGGGTGATTAGGCATTTCACAAAGAAGAATATAAGACAGTTTGTGGATTTTTTTAAATTTTAATTTAGGTGATGTCTTTCTAAGGATTTGGATTCACTGTGTCACCCTGGCTGAACTTGAACATATGGGAATCTCTGCCTCAACCTTCAAGTGCTGGGATTATACAGGTTCTATGTCATGTACCATTGTAGACATATACTGAATCTATTGTATCTGTTATGGTATAAGTGTGTCTCCACTAAGTTCATACATCAGAGACTTTATCCTCACTGTGAACATATTGGGAATTAGGTCTTTGATAAATGTTTTCAGTCACAAGGGCATCACACTGTGTGCAGGAATAGATTAGTCCCATTCTCACGGGGATGGGCTCATTGTCACAAAAATATCTTCCTCATGAAAAATGAATTTAGGGGGCCAGGAGATGGCTGAGTAGAATAAATGCTTCCCTGGCAAGTGCAAGGGCCTGAGTTCAATCCCTGGTACCACCAAAAAAAAAAAAAAAAAAAAAAAAAAGCTTCCTCTTGCCCTCCCCCATATTGTAACCCTCTCTCTCCCTTCCACCTTCTGCCATGGACTGACATGGCAAGAAAGCCTCATCAGGAAGAAAGAATTTTTGTTCATTTTTAGTTACTCAGTCTGTAATATTTTACTTTAGCAGCACAGAAATTTATCATAATACTATATATAACACCAAGTAGTGAGTTTTAATCTATTACAAAATAAAGTCTAAAAGCTCCCTATCATAAAATGGTGAGTTTCTGTTTCATTCTCACAATTTCATCCTCATCAGCTCCCCATCTCTACTCTTGCTGTCTTGAACTTAAAGTTCTCCAAATCTGTGAGGCTAGTTGACAGTGTCATCCATGTGGCCAAGCTTCTTTCCTTGTCTGTCTGGAGATCTTCATTCATTGTGATTTAATATAAGTTCATCTTAAATAGAATAATTTATTTGCTCCTGATCTAGTAGAAATTAGCTTTCAAGGAAAGGTACAGGAAAAGAAAGGAGAAATGGAAAGGGAAAGAAGTAAGGGAGGTATTCTGCAGGGTAATCCTGATTGTCAATTTGAGCGGGTGAGGATAATCCTGAAAAGGTGACTGGTTTATGAAGCAAATGGGCACATCATCATTATATTAACCTGTGGATGAGCTCAGAATCTATTAGGGGCTGGGGCTCAGTTGAAAAAAGTGAGTTATGTGACCGTAACCCTGGGGACTCAATCTGTGGCATTAGGGTCTTGATTCCTGGCCTCATCCTCTTTGACCTCTTCCCCTGTTCTCTGCCTCCTAGACAAGGTGAGATGCACAGCTTTTCTCTGCCACTGTCTTCCACAGCCATGTTTCTACATAGGTGCCACCTTGCTATGGACTGAGACCTCCACAACCATGGGTCAAAATAGATCTTCAAGTTGTATATGTCAGGTAGTTTATCCAACAATGTAAAGCTAATACAAAAGGAAAGGAAGGAAGGAAAGAAGAAATAAACAAAAGACAAAATCTGGACATATCTCTTGAGTTGAATTCTATAGGAAAAAAAAGTTGTTCTATGGTGTCTAGGGGTTTAGGATGACTCATTAATTTTGTACAATACATAGTGCAGTGCTTAACATGTTAATTAAAGAATAAGAAGTTACTTTCAAATCATCTCACTTTCTAATTGAGGTGAGAAATTTCATAAGGTTTTTTTGTCTATGTGTTTTAGAGGTTGATCTCAATTAGTCTGACTAAAGCAAAGAAGTGAAAAAATAAAAGCATCTGCTTTGTCTCAAATATGTACTTTTTTCCTTCATAAATGTGAATTCTAAAAATAGTGGATAAAGCTTCACAAGGAATGCTTTCTCATATTGTTATGTGAATCCATCTAAATATATGAGCTAGAGTTTATTGAAGCAGCTTCTGAGCTAAAGCAAAGAAAGAGATTTTGGGGGTATCTAACTCCTACAGTAAAACACTCTTCTTGTCATGTTCATTGGTGAGAGAGCTTCTCTGAAAGGAAGGTTCTTAGATCTCGACTTGAACACCTCTTCAAGGGAGTGCTCCGAACATGAGTACAGGTCTGCACATTTACAGAAGCAGATGGCATGCGGGACTGTCACACCCAGTAAAATTCAATTTAGTGTCTGCTGGGTGCCACCCTGGCATTTTCTTCAGAGTGGAAAAGAAATTCAAGAGATGGTGAAATGTCCCCTTTCTCTTAAAAAGCTCAACGTTTTGTGCTTGCCTCCCTAAAAGCAGAGGAAAATACACTCTGTCCAGTGATATAGAAGTGAAAAGTGAACATTTTAAAACACAATTCTATTTCTCTCTTATTATTTTCATCTCTACCAACTATATTTCTTATTGTGAAATATGTCTTAGTTCTTTTACTCTTAAACAAAGACATGGCTGTATTTGTTTTCAGCTTTTTTATATGTGCATAATTTCAAGTGCTGACAATTTTGGCTAGAGCAGAACATTTTAAAAGACTCAGAACAATGGTAAGTAATAATGTTAATATTTATAAATAATTATACAGTAATAATAACTACCTCACTGTCACTAAGAATACCACAGGGCTTTGCAATGTTTTTTGAAGTATTCACTTTTCTCTTATGCTTACCTGGTGTTATTCACTGTTTTATCAGAACTACTTATTGTGAAGATATGAACTCTTCTGCACCTACAGAACATTCTCTGCATGTTTCGTTAACATTTAAGATGTCTTTGGAGCTTTCCCAACAAGTTGTCCACATCTTGTCTGTTATACAGAGGCATCCCCTGTCTACAGAGCCTGGTATTTTCACACCCCTCAATGTTCTGAGACAGACCATTCTCAGAAGATGTAATAAATGTGCACTGAGACAGGCCAAGATTAATTGGATATCTTGGCAAGAATTTACTAGAGTACTTATGACCACCTTGAAATATACAAAGAAGATATTTCAGTCTGTTGACATTTTCGGTTTTCCAAATTCAAATTGCTCTGTAAAAGTCCTTATTTTATAAATTACAATATATTTTTATTTCCTTTATGAGACTAATAAAACTTTGGAGAGAAAGAAGCATTATGGAGGGATCATACTTATTAGCAATGTGTTTACTTATTCATTCATACAAACGCTGACTGTCTTCCATAGACCAGGAACCAATACTATTGATTGGAAAGACAGCATGGAATAAAAGTAGGGCTTTAATGTCCTGGATTTTATAATATTTTCCACTTAAAAATAAAGCAACATACATTAATCAAATGGCCACACTTCATCCCTACCCTGTATTTTGGAAGGGATTTGTCTGAGGAGCCTTAATTCTGTGACCGTCGGTCATCCACTTGACAGATCCTGTGAGGGACACTCTCAAGTTTAGTAAGTAAAATGGCTGCCTCTCTTCTTTTTAGGGTTCCAGGATTGTTTGCAGCCAGTGTTCTAGCACTACATAGGCCTACTGTTTAATTCTATTCTGCTAGAAGTTGGGCCCACAATGACTGTGCCTTACTCTGAATCCTCCACTTTCCTGATCCCATGTCACGCTACTCTCCACCTCTCTCAGTGCCTTAAGTCACTCTTGTACCAACACTTCACTCTCCTGGCCCTGTTTAGATGTGTCATTGAAATAGACATCATGAAACAAAGTGAACAGAAAACAAAGACTTATTGATTTCACAGGAACTACTAAATAGTAGCCTGGTAATAATCCATGGAAAAAAACATGTAGAAATCATTTCTGTCTTCATACACCCATACACACATGCAGCTACCAACTCCAAGCCCTATTTTCCTATAAGTTTCCCTTTTCTATCACTCTTCTCTTATGCGCTGTCCTGCCTATTCATGATTTGCCTATCTCTTTTCCCTGCACACTGTTGGTAAAGTCTTTTCCTCTTTACCCTTAACTTTGCTTTTAAAGTGAAAACCAAACAAAACACTCCCTGTGCTTCTTCCTTCCTCCACTAACTTTCTCTGCTTAGCAGCAACCAAAAACTCAACCTGGGCTTCCCACATTCTTTGATTCTCTCCCTTGTGAAGCATGGATGAGGCTATAATTGCTCATCTTTTAAACTCTTCCCACTCTGCAATGCATATGATCAAAGTGCTTTGCTAGGATACTTGGTTCTTTCATCCTGGAAATCATACACACTGTCTCCCCTTCCTAATCCTGAGTACATCCCGCTTTGGACACCAAATGGAACTTAAATGAGGTGGCTTACTTTTTAACTAAAACTTATACCTGGAACAGCTAAAACTCTTATAGTCCTTTCTGCTTACCTAAATATATAGCATTTAGAATCACTGTAGGTATATAGTTATGTAATGGTAGAGCCCTTTTCTCCATTTTGGAAAGTGGTCCACTGGCCACCTGCCCCCTACTCTATGGGAATAACTGGTAAAAGAAAGGCAGCCCCTACCCAGTTAAAGAGAAAGAGAAATTCTACTCAAGAAGTCTGCAATGAAGGAAGAAGAGGAAACTCAAGTCTAATTGAAACAGAAGTTGGGAGAGCTACTGGAAAAGTACTGGAGGCATTAGGGAATGAGGGGAAGTTGGCCAACGTGATTAGGCCATCTGCGCCTGCTAATTGGCACTCATGGAAGTTTGGCTCTTACTCTCTCAGAGAGAAGGGAGACAGGGTCTTTATCTCTCTCCATGATTACATTTCAAAGGGATGGCCCCAAGGTCCTTGAAAAACTTTCCTGCACTGTAGAAGATTCACATCTCAAATGAATAGGTAGTTTAAAAGTTTTCTGAAGTAAATGCTGTAAGGAAAAGGAAGCCTACAGTCGGGGGTGGGGGTGAATGTCTTGAGTTTAGTCAAGCTGAAGGAAATTTTAAGACATTAGGACAGCTACATGTCATTGCAGGCAATGTGACTGCGGGACAAATGTCTGACCAATGCTCCCTAAGGGCTACACTTACACAAATGGACCTTACACTAAAGGTGTTAATAATATTTCCATGAAGCTGATTTGGGTTTTACCTGTAAAGAATTCAGAGGCAAAAACATAAGGAATGAATATGAGTGCAAGCATATGTGTGAGTTTGTGCAAACACCCAAGTGTGTGTCGAATTTCCCATGTGTGTATAAACACAGCAAAACAATTTTGCAAAAAATTATGCTGAGAAACCTCAAATTTCTCAGAAGAAATCTCGTGTTCTATATTTCACTCAATTTCCTTTCCCAAGCCTTTCAAACAAAAATTAGCTTACCCTAGCACTCACAATTTTAATTTTCTTAAAAAATATAAATTATATATTATTCACAGATTGAAAAACATCTTAGACCAGATAAATGTGTGCTATTATAGCAAGTGACTATTAAGGTAGGTGGTGGGAGATGAGAAATTAGATATTTCTAGTTTCAAAACAGAAAGATTACTTAATTAAACAAATTTCAAAAATCATATTTTAATTGAATTCTAGCATTTATAGTCAAGCCTGGAGGCTGAGCTGTATGTAAGATTTATTGTCTCATGAAATGCTAATTACTCATTTGTTTTAAAATCAATATGAGGTTTCCCAAGAGGTGACAGCTGTCTAAACTTTAGAGCAAGTACTAACATACAGCATGTACATGCTAGAACATTTTCATCATACTACATGGCTAAGGCATGTAAGAATTCCCTTCACTAATTATTACTAGCCCCGAAGGAATTTCCCTGATGCAATAGGAAGCTTATGTGGGTGATGAAATCGCATTTTTATTTTATTTATTGTTTTAGAAATTCAACCATGGTTCTGATATTGCATATTGCTATCTTCAAATTAGATGCTCAGATTACCATGCATAAACTTGCAAAATTGGTCAAAAAAATTAAACAGAGAGAATAAGAAAAAAACGTAAGCATTAACTGCTCCTTTCAGTAGACCTCATTTTTATCAGTGTCATCAAATGTACATTTCTATGCAGTGAAGCTGTTTCCATACCCAGCAAAAGAACCACTCTAACACTGCCCTGCAAAGTGACCATCATCCAAGATGACCCACAGTGGTTTTGAACCCGTTTCAAGCACAGCGCTGCCTTTCATTGTCATGTGACTCCACGACAAATTATCCTCAGTCACCTTTCCTTAGCTGTAGACAATAATAACAATGATCTCAAAGGAGTCCTGATGAGGCAAAAGATTTACTTATAGCAGAGCCCAGAACATAATCATAGTCCAGAAAATATTAGCTCTTATTCTGCTTAAGGAATCCTCATGTAAATAGACTTATTCTTCTGCCACAGTACAATAAGCAGTACATGAATGCAGGCGAATTCAGCAAAGGGTTGTCCTTTTTGGAAAATACTTCCTCGTTAAAACTCACAGGCCGATGAGACAGCTCAGCTTAGGCAAACTTAGGCTACTGCAGGGACCACAGATCTGTCCCTGGCAGCACATGTTGTGCCAGCTCTGCCCCCAGGGCAGGCTGAACCAGCCATAGATAGATAGATAGATAAATAAATAAATAAAATAATTCTCCATCCATGACACTTCGGCCAAAGATAGGATACTCTATTTTTCCTTTTGCTTTTTCTTCATTCCTTTCCAGGCAGCGTCTAGGTTCTTTTTCAGAGAACGTATGCACAAAGACCACTCTAGCCTCAATCCCACCCACAAATTTGGGAAACCTAAACCATTTCCTAATAGCATCAGTGAGTCATCTCCTGATCCCTGGTGCATTCTTACTCCCTTCAGCACTGTTATTTAAACTACTAGTAGATTGCACTGCACCTCTTAATTCTGCCTTGGTTTAGGCCAGTAGCTGCGCTTGCTTATCTACAGGCTCAGTATTCTAGGGTGCATGTGCCTTATGCCTTCAACTGTATTCTGAGCTCCTTCCAAAGTGGCACAGGACGATAGATCTCTCTGGGTTTCCAGAACATCTGCAGACAACTCTGCAGGAAATGTGTGGGAAGGAGGTGCAGGAACAAAGAACAATTCCCCTCTGCCTACTGAAGTTTCACTGTAATAAAATGACAAAGATTAAACAGGAGGCAAGACATTTGAATTAATTAATGTGCAAAAGGGCAAAGTCACAACAAGGAGGAAAATCGCAGGTGTGTGACTACCCAAGTGCTCCTCCTTACTCACAAACCTGTGTGGTCCTTCTCCTACAGCGAGTTTGGGTGCAGAAAGCGAGGCGTGTGAGCATGCAGCTGAGGTCCTCCAGGTATTGACTGCCCTTGGTAATCTCTCAGTGCTACATGTAGACTTCTAGTCTCTTCTTCCCAAGGAATATCCAGGTAAAAAGGGAATATCAGTAGAAGTCTTTCTGTTATCATCTCTATTTAATTTACTAGTGCACATATATGAATTTCTAGAAAGGAAACTTTCAGAGCCATTCTTGTGCCTATAGGGTATGTAGTTTCTATGAAAAAAACAAAACAAAAACTTTGTCCTAATGGCATCAAAGTTTCCATAAAAACCCAATTCAAAATCCTAAAAACTATATTTGGGGTTGGGTATTTTACTGTCACCCCAAAAGACAGGAGAAGAAGGGGAACAGACTACAAAGCACTCTCTGCAGACCACTGGCTGATAAGTATGTGCCTGCTTCTGACTCAGACTTTTCTTTTTTTCTGGAACTGGGGATTAAACTCAAGTCCTTGTGCTTGCCAGGGAAGTGCTTATTCCACTGAACCGTCTGCCCCAGCTGCTTCTGACTCAGAATTTTAAGTGGGAGTGTTCATCAGTGGTGTGGACAAATAGAAATCACACAGAGAAAACCAAAGAAAAGATAAATCTTTAAATCAAAGGCCACAGCAAAAGTTTTGCTATAACATATCCATAATGTACTATGCAATTAGGCAGGGATCCAAATACTTCTGTCAATTAGTCAGTTAATCTTATTTATTTGCACATAAGGCAACATGTATTTTTGTACATGTTCATATATACAACCATTAATATGTTTATATTGAGGCAGTACTTTTCCTTTTTATTTTGGCAGAACTAGGGATTGAACTCAGACCCTTGCGCATGCCAGGAAAGTGCTCATTCTACTGAGAGCCATCTCCCCAGTGCCCTTTTTTCCCATGTTTGTTTGTTTTTGGCAGACTCAGGGAATGAACTCAGGTCCTTGCACTTGCCAGGGAAGCACTCATTCTACTGAGCCATCTCCCAGGCCATTTCCTTTTTTTATTTGGCTGTCAGCACTAATTTTCCTCTTCTTCCTTGACAATAGCCTTTCCCATACAGCAGTGTACAGTGCATCTCAGTTACACATACTTGGATATGAATTTATATAATTATATAAACTAAATAAATATAAATTCACATTATATGAATTTTTAACTTCATTTTCCTTCCAGTGACTACTTCCTATATTCCCAGGAATTATTAGCTGAATGTTATATTTAGTGAATGTGGTATTCAAGAATTCCAATATTTTCCTTAACACTTCACTTTCTTTTTTGTTCTTTTTTTTTTTTTTTTTTTTTTTTTTTTTTTTTTCAGAATCAGGGATTGAACTCAGGCCCTTGTGCTTGCTAAGGAAGCACTTATTCTGCTGAGCCATCTCCCAAGCCCCCAACACTTCGCTTTCACTAAAAATGATTTCTACTAATGGAGCCATCTCTCCACCAGCCAGTGGAATGAGCACTTCCCTGGCAAGGGCAAGGGCCTGAGTTCAATTCCCAGTTCCACCAAAAAAAAAAGAAAGAAGGAAACAAGGGTACTGGGGAGACTCTGAGATAAGTTGTGAGTACCCCTCAAGAATGAGGACATAGGATATCATTTGACCATGGACCTATTTTTGGGTAGTGTTCTGGACCCCAAAATGCCTAAGGGAACTGAAAACTGCAGGCCACCTTTTGAACAATCCTGAGAATTTGAAAGCTTAGGATAACAGAGTGAGTAGTCTTTCCCCAGGTATTTCAGTTATAGACAATTGACATGCAGAGGGACCAGGTGATGGGAGAGAAGAGCCAGTTGGAAATAGGCATTCCAATGTGAGTGACCTCACACTCCAGTTGTTACCCTTGAGCTTGTCTGAGCTAAAAACAGAGAACTAACTATCCACACCAGCCTCCAAGGACAATAGTCAGATGGATCAAGCACAACTGATAGACAACTGAGAGCCTAAATTTAAAATAATAACAGAATTTAAGAAAATTAAACTTCAGCACACTAACATTCACTGAGTTACTATTGCTCATTGCTAACAATTTACTTGAAAACTAAAATACACATGACAGAGCACTCTTTTACTGTACAAAAAGATAAATTTGAGTCCTGTGTAGGAACCTAGAGACCATAACATTAAATGAAATAAATCAGACACACAGCTTAAGCATATCACAATTTCCCTTCATGAGGAACTCAAAATATAAAAAATAAAAAAGAGAGATAATAGGAAATAGGAAGATATTTTTCAATTGAAAAGGAAGCCAAGGGATGGGGATTAGGGATTAGAAAAAGAATTGAGTTTTGTTATGTACAGACACTAATTCCCTAAGAATAAAATTTTGTTGCACCAAACTATAAACTCATAAAATAAAAAGCTTAAAAGGAGAATTATCAGTAGAAGGTTAAAGAGGAGAGATATGTTGTCAAGATGGAGACAAAAGAGATAGGAGAATAATGAGGAAAATGAATTTAACATAGAATGATTAAAGCATTTAAAGGGCAGAAAGGATGGGCGTCTATGAATTACATTAGAGTAGAGGGTAATATCTCTGGCTTGGGATATTATCTACATGCACAGCTTAACATTTTCTACTAAATTTCACACTGACTTGTGCACAAAGTATACATTCATAGATATATAGCTCTATAACTCAGGTTGAACAAAATAAAATACTGCCATTGTCATTCAACATCTTATTTACAGTACTTCCAGCAAGAAGACAGTGGGTCAGCACTTAGCATAACAGGCCGCTGGGCCAGGGGACTCCAAGTATCCCCAGCCACATGGGGGTCTTCACCCACGTGGATCCCTGAGCCCATGCACTGGGCCTCTGACTCAGCCTGAGACCTCTGCCTTAATTTTCCTGAGCACACTCAGATGAAAAGTTATCTTCCCCAAGAACCTTTCACCTGGACCCGCTTTTAAACTTCAACTCAGACTGGGGACCTCCCTGCACCTACATTAGGGCTAATTTGTATGTGATTTCTGTTTAATGTTTCACAACAGCCCACCCGAGGCTACCAACCCTCCCAGCCGCTTCTGACATCCTCCTGATGATATTTAATCCTGTCTGACCTGATCACTGGAAACTTACCAATTGCTGACCATTTACAGAACAGCCCTCCCCTTCCACCTGGCTCCGCATAGGAACCATTTACCTAGTAGCTCTATTGTTAAATGCTACTCATTTTCTAAAACCTCTTGTTGGGGACATAATCAAAGCATCCTTTCTCCCTAATGCTTTCCGGTCCATTAGTCTCCTATTTTGCCATGCCGTCCCCACTCCTCTGATCCTGAGCCATTTGGCTCTGCATTGCCATCTCCCACCTGGTCCCCTTTCATTTCTGACCTCTTATTTTCTGTCCCCAGATTAAATGAAGACCTTAGCATCTGGCCCACATTTCCAGCTCTTAAATATTTAAACCTAAGTGGTCATTCCTATGAAAATGTTTCACAGAGGCCTGTATGTATAATTTTTTTAGGTTTTTCCAAAGGTATGAAAGTGTGTCTGATGGCAGCTTCCCTCCAAATGGAAATTGTAGGCTGCTTTTGCTTTGCACTGTCTGTAGCACCTCAGGTCTAGAGAAAGTACAAGCATGGCTCATTCCCTCCATTAATAACTCTAAAAGTAAAATGTACGATGACAGAGAAGCATTGTTAATACAAACAAGCCTGCCTGATGGGTATCAGAAGATAGGAAAAAGCCTGAACTCTAAAAATAACAACGCATTAGCTCAGAGAGCGCTGAGCTTGCTTTCTGAAATGTGCAAACTTGAGACTTTCCTCGCGGCTAAACCACTTCTGCTCTTCTCAAGCTGATTTGTGTGGTGCGTTGGCTCATAAATTAGTAACCAGTGAATTTGTGTTGTTTCATTTATTTTACTTCTAAAGGCTATCTTTTATGTTTTATCATAGTCTCTTTTTTTTCTTAAACCTCCTTTGAGTATCAAAGCAAAGATCTAAAACTCCAATCTGGCGATTCGTTTTTCCCTGTATCTATATTTCTCTATTTAGTCACTTCCCTTCAAATCTAACTATAAGAGTTCTTAATTTTTGAAGTTACGCTTGTCCCTACTTCCACTCCACACTTAGCATGGTTAAAATTAAAACTGATACTTGTAAGGTAATTCAGGTTTGGAGAAAAATTGCAGTTTCCTGGTTTCAAAAAGAGCCCAGCACTCTTCATGCACCTCTAAATGTGGTACTGTACAATATCAGCCAAAACTTCAGATAAACTATTCAGAACCAATGCTTCCTGGGTTCCTTGGAGACAGCTTTAAAACTAGCAGAAAGTACAGAGAAAATCAAACAGAGCTCCAATGGCTTTTCTACAGCAGGTCTGCACCGCAAACTGGTATGTGTAAGAAGAGACGAACCATCCCACTTCTAGGAATGAGAGGAAAGGAGATCAAAAGATTCAAGTAAGGCTAAGGCAATATCATAATAAGAAAGACTGTCTGCAAAATATGTGATATGTGCTCACCCAGAATTGACCACAGAGAAGGAATTTAAAGTGCTTACTATCAGGAGTATCAGCATGAAAGATGCATTAGTTCTGGAGCAGAGCGAAATATGCAAAGAACAGTTTAACCCTTGGAGATCAAACCACAAAAATGAAGTGGAAATTAAGAAAGCAAGCAAAACATCATGCAAAAAATGAAAGAGTAGCATAATCACCGACTCAAGGATGAGATTTATTCAATGAAAGATGATGGAGACATATTGACAAAGTAAGTAATGGTGAGAATTTAATGAGATATCGTTTGTAGTACTGGGGATTGAACTCAAGACCCTGCACTTGCCAGGCAAGTGCTTATTCTACTGAGCTATTCCACAGCTATTCCCTTTCCCAGAGTAATTTTTATATTGATACTCTAGCTGAGCACAGAGCCAGCTCATTGGCAGAATGATGTGTACCTGTATATACATGTTTATGTGCATTTGCTGATGTATCCAAGAGCATCTTATGCCACTGCATCTATTTCCCAATTTCATCGGCTGAAAGAAGCAAAAAGCAGGGACATATCTGCTCATAACTTTCAAGGCCCTTTCTCTACTAAGAGTTAGAACTCCTTAGCAGGGCTATTTCTGAGCTGGGGAAGGCTAAGTACAAGATCAGCTGGGAATATCTTTTTATAACAAAAAACAAAACTAGGCAGTCTTTCACACCTGTAATCCTAGCAATCTGGCAGGCTAAGGCAAGAGAACACTAAGTTTGAATGCAGCCTAGGCAATTTAGTAATAAGACACTATCTTAAAATAGAAAAAATTTAGAAAGAATGACACTCCTGAGTCACATACACACCACACACACACACACACACACACCACAAAGTAATCAAGTACATACACAAATAATAAGTGTGAAATTCAAATTATATATAATTGGAAGTACAAATTCTACCCATAATTAGATACATTGAAGTTGTGTATGTAAATATAATTAAGTACATAAGCATAGTATTTTTGTTTCTTTCACTATCTTACTTTTGAAACTGACAGATAAATTTGCATATATTCATTGTGTACAACATAATGTTTTCAAATACATATACATGGCAGAATGCCTTCTACCAGTATCTGTCTTATCATCCACAGTTGTCATTTTTGTGATAAGATCATTACACATCTACTCAGTGTTTTTCATGAATGTTACATATTAACTGTAGTCATCATATTTTCAATAAATCTCTGGGGTTTATTTCTCCTAACTGAATTTTATATCCTTTGGGTAACATCTCCTTGACCTCTGCTACTCACTGTTCTGCTGTCCAGGTCTAAAAGATCAAGTTTCTTCAGATTCCACATATAAATTTGCTTTCATTTTTTTCTAGGTAAGAAGAGCACATTGAGAAGTAAAATGTAAAATGTCAACAATAGATAAATCTAGACACAAGTCATGTAGGTGTTTTTGTGTATGCCAGTCTTTTTAAGTTTGAACATATTTCCAAAGAAACATTACCTTAGTCTCTGTTTTTCATTGCTGAGACAAAAATACTTGATGCCCAGAGTCCAAGAAGGAAAGGTTTTTTGAGCTCACAGTCTACAGAGCTTTCAGTCCACTGTCCACTGGCTGCAAAACAGAGATGCAATTCACAGAGGAGCAATAGCTCTGGGCAGGTAGAAGGCAGTGCAGGAGCAAAGCAGCCGCGGCAAGCGTACCTCTCCATGTCAGCCAGGATACCTGTGCTTCGAGCAGAACCACCCTCATCTGGGGTGCAGGGCCCCTCTTAATCCCCTAATTGCCCACTGTAGGTAGAGGCCTCTCTGAAAATCCCCTACATGACCTCATGAGCCTATGCAGGGACATCTAGTTATAAGCCACAACAAATATTTATTAATTTAAACTATGAAAGACTTTTGAAAGTTTACCAGAGACTTTGATTTCCACTTGGAAGTTGAATCTTACATTTTTTGAAAGCTTGAATAGGCCATAAGCCACCCGTATTGTTAATTAGCATTTAATATCCACACTGTTAAGTGTTTGTAGGGCTCTAGTGAGTAAATGGATAACAATAGCATTAGATATCGCTACTATTTAAGGCTTTGTATGGATGATTGTAAATAATAATAATAATTAAGGTTTTTGAAACTAGTGTTCTTCATTGGTGGCTCTTTTACTTCCAGCTTTGTTCAGCCACAGTAGTGAGAGCAAAGGAGATGGCACAAAGAAGGTGACAGTCAGGAAATATTACGCGATTTCCCAACACTGGATCCCAGACTTGAAAAAGCCAGGATGTTCAGCTCGGTATCTTAATTGCAGAGATGTTCGGTTGTTCATTGAGGGATGTCCTTGTTGATCTCAAATCCTTAAAGGTAAAAAAAGACAGTGTAGGTAAACCAGAACACAATGCATTCATGTTTCTTGGTTCTAAAACTTTTCTTTGACTGTAAATGGGGTTTTGTTGCAATATTTCCTTCCTTCTTACTAGTCCTTGTATATAATATTTTAAAATTTGTTTTTATTAGTATGCATTTGCAGTACATAATGATTATATTTGTCATGAGAAGTTGATATGGGTACGTTACACATCTCAATTCTTCTAACTCTTCCCCTCCTGTCCTTCCATCCTCTTTCCATTTCTCATCGTTTTTGTTTTTATAAAATGCTAAACCCTTCAAAAAATTTTTTTTAATTTTTTAAAATCTTTTATTTATTTATTTTGGTACAGGCTCTCATTATGCAGTATTCCTCCTGTCTCAGCCTCCCCAAAACTAGGAATATAGGAGTGCCTTGCTGGCCCCATCCATGGGGCTCACTGAGACTGCAATTGAGACTAGGCATGGTGGCACAGTGCCTCTAATCCCAGCAATTAGGAGGCTGAAAACAGGAAGATCACTATGAGTCCAATCAGTGTAGTGAGATGTTGTAGACCCTGTACTAAATACATAAAAATAAATAAAAATAATAATAAAAAAAATCTACTTAAGTAAAGTTTAAAATCAGCTTTTCAAGAAAATCTGTGGGTCGCCCGAATAGCTCAGCAGATTAAAGCATCTGCAAGCAGGAGCAGGAGTTTGGGTCTGATCTTGGGCCTGCTGTGCTAGCCCTGTCTCCGAGGTGCACTGAGATGGAAATTGCGACTGTGGTGGTGGCATCTGCCTGAAGTCCCAGCTCTTGGGAGGCTGTAAACAGGTGGATCACTGAGTTCGATCTAAGCACTTCCCTGGCAAGAGCAGGAACCTGAGTCCAATCCCTGGTTCTGCAAAAAAAGAGAAGAAAGGAAGGAAGGAAAGAAGGAAGGAAGGTAGGAAAGGCTATGCACAAAAGAAGCCAGCTCAGCCAGGAAATGTCTTTTTAACTACAAATGCTCAAGGTCCTCTTTACATAAATATCTTCCCTTATAAAAGGAGCCCAGATTTATGAAGACTCGTAAGACACCTTCTCAAAAGAGCCCCAAAAGTTCCCCTTCTCACCAGTTCATAAACAACTAACTTCTTCTCTCTTCCTTTCTATATACTTCTCCCTTACTAACTGATCATATGAGGCTGTCTGGACTTTCTTGTTCCTGTTCTTTATTCCACTTGATCTTGCAATAAAGCTCTTTCTTTTTACAAATCCATTACCATAGTATTGGTTTCTATGAACATCAGGTAGTGCATACTTATTGAATATCACTACCCACTTCTGTATAACAGTGCTTATCATTAAAATGGGCGGCACAATGACATATATACACATGTATCAAATCTAAAGACCCCTTTTCTAATTCTCCTGAGCTATGCCTTGCAGTGATGTTATTGTTATTTAGTAACTCCTCTGATGTGTTTGGACTTAAAGAGAGCATTGATTTACATGACTTCAGCTCACTTAATAATAAATCACTTTGGAAACACCACGATTCCTTTTTTCCGCTAGATTACATTGATACATTTTAGATATATGTCACAATCACATTGACCATAGAAAAACTGAACCTGTACATGATGTAACTGTTTTATTCTCCCCATTTGCCTGCCCTCCCTTTAATCTCTTTTCATCTCTCCAGTTATAAAACTTTGTTTTCATGTTTTCCTTTACTTTTTACTTGTTTCTTTTTTTTCTTTTTTCCATTCCTTCTCCCTTCTTTCTTGTTTCCCTCCACATCTGAACATTTTCCTCCTCTTTCAAAATACTAATAAGAACCAAAATAACTTGGTACTGATTTACATTTTCACTTTCTCACACCAGAGAAAGAATACACTACTCAGGAAACACCATCATTCAGGAAAGTCTTGAGGTAGTGGGATTCCCACAGGGTACAGCTTCCTTTGCAACCCAGATCCATCTTCTTTCAGTACCCCCAGGATTTACATTTCTCACTGAGGAAGATCTGCTTTCTGGTTCAGATCTCTAACCATCAGACAACTATGTAGTTCATAAATAATTTTTAAAAAGAAGTAGCTCATCTGGAATTTCCCTACAAATACCAGGAACAAGGATAATTCATAGTAATTCGAAAAACTTTTAAGGTGGTTTTAAACTATTGATCATCCTGGCAAACAAAAAGAGAAAGCAATTATATAACTTACTTGTTTGGGTGTTTTGCTTTGTTTGTGGTAGGGTGGGCCTGGTAGTCCCTGACACAAATTAGCAGCATATTTATTAAAGATATCACTGATGATGTACTAGTGAAACATAATCATAGAAGGTAGTTCTCTACAAAATGCTTTAATGTGGATATTTGAAAGTTATGAGGAAAACACTTCTGAAGAGAGCAGGGTTGGCTAGGAACTGAAAATTTGCATTGATGTGGCGCAAGATATTGAGAGACAGAGAGCTACTAAAAAGCCCCTAATAGCTGAGAGTAGAAGCCAAGAAAACCTCTGCAGTAGGTTACAAGAAGGCTTTTATCTCTGACAGGTGAAGGAAAGAGATTTTTGAAAAGCTAATTGCAGTATTTCAGGGCTGCAGAGATACATGGGTGCTGAGTCAAGACAGGTCCACTCTGTGAATGTCAAGGACCTGCTAAGAGTACAGAACAAGGGCAGGAATGTGGAGAACAAAGCCTTTGAAAACACCTACTCTGTGATCAGCCCTGAACTTTGGGCTTGTAGAATTGTATCCTCAGTAGAAGCTCACATTTCCACTGTGCTAGAAAATGCTGAATAAACACCTACCCAACCAGACCACAGGCAGTAAGGGTGCCCCTGAGGAGCTGCCTACTTTTCCACTCTCCAGACTGCCAGGCAATGGTTCAGATTAAATTCCAAGCCCATCCCCTTTAGGGACCTTCTGGGCCTGACTAGTGAGCTCAGGCTCTGGCACTGAGGTTGGGGAAGAAGTCATTCATTTCAATAGTTGCAGTTAATCAATACATACAAAGGCTGGAAGAACCACAGGAATGCTACTGAAACTAGACTTTGAGGTGCTTGATTGTGAGCTGGAATATCAGACCAGAGATGCATGAATTTACTGATTTGCAGTACTTTCCTAAGATTCAGAACCCAAGCCAGTGGGAAAGTTTTGCTGCTGGAGTAACTTGTACAAGGCTGGGGAAAAATTGATGTCTGTCTGGCAGTGAAGTGAAAATGCCTCATTTTCCTTGTTGGATGACAAAGCGAGTGATTAAAGATGCCATGGAAAGTGGTCATTCTTGGATAGACACACTGAGGAAAACTAAAAGATGCCAAGGTTACACTATGTGAGAGAACTGCAGGACAGTGCATCCACCTGAGTCAGCAGAGACACATAGGTCAGTGAGCAAAACTAAGAGGTTTCATATTAGCCAGACAATGCAAGATCTAGGACTGTAGGCATAAACTTGGGTCCATTATCATCTATGGGGATCATAGACTTCGTGAAATAATCAAGGCAAAGTAGTAAAGACTTGATTCTCAGAAAGCAGGAAGTCATAATTGCCACAAGTACCCACACGGTTAGAGCTATCACTGAGAAAGTTAACCTGCCTTGTTTTGTGGAACTCATAACATAATAGGCAGGCATGAACAAGTTGCTTAGCATATATAATAAAGAAGAACTGGAGAGAGGAGAAAGAGAAGGCAGGGCTGGAGGAGAAAGAAGAAGAGGAGAATGGAGAACAAGATACTGTGAAGGTGATCATGCAATAAGAAGTCACCATCCCTGATTCATTTAATAGATAGGAGCCAAAATGAAAGCCACGCCAGCTGCTTAGGATGTCGGAAACTAGGACACCATGATAAGCCCATTCTGTGGCAACTTCCCAGTCCTTACACAAAAGGACCTACTTACAGAATGACTATATTGAGGACCAATCCTTCGGAGGACTAATGGATTCACTGTCTAAACATACTTTGATCCTGGAGATGCAAAGCACCATTAGCTTCAGGGTTCAAGCAAGAGATGACAGGGAAAGGGATTTAATGACTAAGAAGTGGGCCTGGTGAGGGAGATGTAGGCTAAGGCTGTAATATGAAAATTCCTACGAACTAAGTGACCAGTGGCTGGCTGGCTGTTAAGGATCACCAAAAGGAAAAAGAGGAAAAGTTCAGGAACCGAAAAGTGGAACACAGATGTGTGAGTTGATATATTTGAGTATGAAGTCTGAAGAATACTGTGACACATGTTAATATGAATTAGAAAGCATCTAAGAGACACTCATGACCAAAGACAGCAGAATGAATCTTAAGGCAGATCTGATGCTAGATATAGAAATATTGCACTCCTCTTATATACCACTCTGGCTTAGGTGTAACCCAAGTGCCTTGCTGTACATAACGTGTAGTTGCACATCCTCTCTGACCTGCTTCCTTCCCTTGTCACTCAAATCTAGCTTTGAATTGTGGTCTAAAATTTGGCCCAGCCCTGTCTGGGTCCCTCCAGCAGCTATTTTGCCTGATAAATGGCTGCATATCTGATCTTATTTTAGTATCCCCTCTTCAAGGACTCAAACCAATATAGTTACTTCTATTCTTCTCATTCACTTAATATCAATAGAAAAATCTCTTCAATCTCTCCTCCTATTAAATGCTTTTCATTCATGATGCATTTCACTTTCTCTGGTCTCTCTGTAATTCGAAGAAAACAACTCAATTTTGCCAGGTTTGGTTAATCTCACTCCCAGCATCCTCAGAAAAAAATTAGACAATTCCAGCAAGAAGCCAATGCCACAGCTGGATATTGTTTTAATTTCTCCAAAGAGAAAGCCATAAACCTTTAATATGATTTCCACTAATTCATAAAATCTTCAAATCTTCTTCTCAGTAAAAACAACAGTATCATATGCATTAAATCAGAAGTTTTCTTTTTTTTTTTATCTTGCTATTTAAAAATAAATCATTTATCTACAAAAAGAAAGAAGTATTTCTTTGTACTAATTTCTAGCCGGTCTCTGTCTGTTTGTCTTTGTTTCTGTCTCTTTCTCTCTTTCAAGAAAAGATACAGGGTAAAGTACATGGGGGGAAAAGATCTAAAGAAAAGTTA
Organism: Ctenomys sociabilis; assembly: GCA_004027165.1. Classification (NCBI taxonomy): domain Eukaryota; kingdom Metazoa; phylum Chordata; class Mammalia; order Rodentia; family Ctenomyidae; genus Ctenomys; species Ctenomys sociabilis. The sequence goes on from PVKA01000249.1 coordinate 111,036, forward strand.
TTTGAATGTACTCACAAGCACAAAAGGGTGATAACATCAGTGAAGCAGCAGAATCCACCACTGTCCCCCGTCTTTTTTAAAATTAGCTACTAGAAGAAATTTTTTCTTCTCCAAATTAGTCTACAGTCATCCAATAAAACAGGTACTCGGGGTGGTAGATGTAGAGCTTTTTCAAGAGAGTGGCATTTAAAGCAATTAATGCTGAGAAAGATGGCAAAGTAGAAACTGAGCTTGCTCAGCTTCTCCACAGAATGTACCAGCCTGACTCCCTCTGTGCCAACAGTGTGTTTATCTTATTAACAATTAATTATTAGCAACAGATGTTAACTATGAATCTGAAGGATTACTCAGCATTTAATTTATTAAGAGGAACTTATTTCCCAGTAGCTAAATGCTGTACAGTTTTTTGTTTGTTTGTTTGTTTGTTTTGTAACAAAAAAATTATTCAACAGAAAGTGTATGTGCCGGGACAATATTGGAGAGGCTCTGGTCCAACAAACATCTTGGGAATTAACTCTGTTAGTAGCTTTATATGACCACAGTTATTATTTGTAGAGGCAAATTTAATCTATAGTTCAGCCAAGAAAATCTAAGGATAACTTTTATTATGATGAATTCCTCCATCGTTTCTAAAAGAAAAAAAAATTGATTCAATGCTCTCTTAGAATGGTAGAATGAAACCAGATATGCTGCTGTATGCTGGTAATCCCAGCATTCAGGAGGCTGAGAAAAGGAGATGATTGCAAGTTAGAGACAAGCCTGGCTACAAAGTGAGCTCAAAGTAAGCCTGAATTGCATATAGAGACCCTGTCTAAAAAAGACAAAGAACAAAGAAACAAAAAAATAGTAATGCTATTTTGTTGTATCTAGGAGCTTAAGTAGAGAAACCAAACAAATCAAGTAAAATTCTTTTTTAGTACTTATTTACCTGTGATTTGGGTGACTTTTGGTAAAATAAAACTACATTTCTCAAGATTATATGGGAAATCTGTGGTCAACCAATTTAACCAAGGGCTTTCCCACAGGTCCACCATATCCTGGCAGGCTCACACAGATGACACTTGTTTCTGCAGACTTTTCCTGACCCCAAGAACCATGAACCACTCTCTTTTCTTTCTTGTTGAATGCCCCTTTTTGCAATTCCCAAGAATACTTAGTACCTTGTATTGTAATGATTTGTTCATATTGTTCTCCCCCCTGCAAAGTAAAGCTCATGACGTACTTACCTCTGAATTTCTAATGCTTAATCAACAGTCTGGTGAGAGCAGATAAGCAAACACCCTGAAAAACATTAATAAATAAATATATGCATTTTTTTCAGTTTTTTGCAGAAATGCAAACTGAACAAATCAAGATACGCCATTCAAGACTAAGAAGGTTAATATTAGGTATAAAAATAGAATGAAAAGTAAGTCTTTTGTTAAACATTGAAAGTAGATGTCCTGGGCTCTTAGGAGGGCCAGGCATTACTCAAGGAACTGCAGTAATAGACCCATAGTCCTCTGATCATGAAAAAGTTTTTAGCTGATCATTAACTGCATCTAAATGTCTTATTTCAAATTAAAATGGTCCAGACTAGCAGGCCAACTACTTGTATTTCAGCCAATAGAGAAAATAAACCCACTAGCTTTATTTAAACATGACTGATGAATTATTCCTGAGAAAAATTAAGGCATTTAGCATCATGTCTCTAAAATGCCACTTTTGTGTTTCTAAGACTCTTGCTAAGTAAAGGGGGCATTTTCATTATACCCAGAACAAACCTTGCGTAAGTATTATCTCATGAATGACACAACTGGGCAAACTCATATTAACTTTGGAAACAGATTCATGTGCATATGCTGTTAGCTGTTGCATAGGATGCTGGTCTTACTGTGAAGCAAAGCAAGCCCAGGATGCCATGCTATGTGGTGTTAACCTAGAAATCCCTACGGCAGCTGGGTATGGAGCAGAGCTCTATAGATCATTGCAGCCCAGTGACCTTCACTGGGCACATTGAATTCTTTCTGGTAATGTCCCTTTTCCCTGGATTGCCATTAGCTAGTCCAGGCCACCAGCTCGCCACCCAAGATGTCCATCACATAAGGAATGGTTGAAAAAGATGTGGTATTTCTATATAATGAAGTATTACTCAGCTATTAAGAATGATAAACTTGTGCTCGCTTCGGCAGCACATATACTAAAATTGGAAGATACAGAGAAGATTAGCATGGCCCCTGCGCAAGGATGACACGCAAATTCGTGAAGCATTCCATATTTTTATATTACTCAGCTATTAAGAAGAATAAATTTGAAGCATTTATACTGAAGTGGATGCCACTTGAACATATACTCATAAGTGAAATAAACCAGACACACATGTGTAAATATCATATAGTTTCCCTAGTATAACAAGCAAAAAGCAGAAATACAAAAGGAAACGTACAACAAGTAAAATCAATTGAGTCACATAAGGCAAAGTGAATGGCATATGCTGCAGGATACTAATCAGCTTTTCTTCTGGATGGTTAACAACCTAAGATCTCAAGTCAGAGTTGGAGAAATAGAAGAGCCAGAAGGCCAGCCAACATTTTGGCCCTAGCCTTTCAAGGTCAGCGAAGACTCAGGACATAGGAGAACCTGTACTGCAACATCATGAAACTCAGGTGAGCTCCAAATTTTCTGAACAAGGAGATTATGGAGCCACAGAGGAAAGAGATTGAAGTTCTATAGTGTGCCTGGGGAGAGTCACATGAAGAGAAATCTTTCTCTCAGGCTCTCACAGAGAGCATTCTGGTCAAGCATTGGCCGTGACTCATCCACATGGATGACACAGACAAAGGAACTACAGAATAATGTACAGGACTACAAGATAAACCCAGAGAGGACTTCAATGACCACATAGGAAATATAAAGTTCTTGTGTTGGTATATAAGTCTTGACCTACTTAGGTCTTAACCATCCAGCAGAAAAGTATAAAAATGAAGTATACATAGTGAGCCCATAATAGTAAGCTGAGCTGTAAATGGATATGGTCGACAATTTCTTCGAATAACTCACTATGGTTGCAGAATGCTGGACTGTGTTGGATTGTGGTGTCGAGTTCAAGCACCTAAGTTAGTTGAATGTCAATGGAGTGCCCACTTTTGACAGGTGTAGACAAAGGAAAGGTTGTAGAAAGAAAAAATCATGATGTGTGTGTATAGACAGTACAGTTGGAATAGATAACGCTGTGCTTCTACATAATTCTATGAGAGTCAAGATCTGCACTAATGGTGGTTGGACAGGATATTATGTCGGCTTTTAGTACTATGGTCATCCACTAGGTAAATAATTATTGAATTTTTGATATAATTCAGGTATAAAAAATAAGATAAGTAAGCAACTACAGTCTTAATTCACTGATAAGAGATATTAGCTAAAATAATATCTGTAAATATTAATACCATGTATGCACCTTGTACAATACCAAAATGTTATGAAAACAGTTTGCAATGTATTAATTCATCGAATCTGTATGGTTAAGGTGTCTGTCTGATTGACATTTGTATTTTAATAAAATAAAAATAAATGGAAAAAAAATGATAAACTTGAAGCATTTACATTGAAGTAGATGTCACTTGAACATATACTCATAAGTGAAATATACCAGACACACATGTGTAAATATCATACAGTCTCCCTAGTATAAGAAGTGAAAAGAAGAAATACAAATAGAAATGTACAACAACAACTAAAAACAATTGAGTCAGATGGGGCAAAGTGAATGGCATATTCTGCAGGGTACTAATCAGCTTTTCTTCTGGATGGTTAACATCCAGTCCTTTGATGCTAGTAAATCTCAATTAACCCTATCCTTTGCTGACCATAACATACCAAACCTCACCTTGGCATCTCATTGGAAAGTCACACTGGCAACCCCTCCACTGACCCAGCACACCGGGCTGTGGATGAGGACATGGGCCCCTCACTGCCTAAGCTGCCACTTTGCTGATGCCATAGACAAACGTATTTTAATTTTGCACAACTCTAAGATAAAAATGTCACCAACTATATCTAGAAGGAGAGGAAAATTTCTTGAAGAATTATGACTATAACTCTTTTTTTCTATGTTAGGTTCTCTGAAAAATCTTGCCAACTGAAAATATATTCAAAGAAAAACATTTGAAATGTTAATAAAAGTTTCATAGGGAATATTATCTAAATTATCAAACATACTATGCTAGAAATTCTGCCTTAACAGACAACAAATAACATTCACAAATATATAAATAGGTTTCAAAAATAAATTGAAAAACACAGAAAACACTGTTTTATTCCCTAGAGTACAAAATTATATTGTAGGAATCCTACAAATAGTTTAACTGAATACCATGCAAATATAATTAATTTGAGATGGAGAATATATACATTTCTATATTTTCTATTTCTCTGATTCTGTTTGACACAATTACAAAAGAAAGCCTATAAAAGCAGTTTATTATGGGATTGTTAGAAGTCAGGAAGAAAATTCTAAATTATTGTGGATTTATTTTATTTTATTACATCTTGACGAAGTCTAGTGTTCTTTGATATTTGCTTTAGGGCACACAATTAGCAACACCATAAAAACTACCTTGGTTTGTAGCTCTTTAGCCACCTAGATATTTTACAGTGTTAACATGGATTCTATCCCAGAATTTGTTTCAGGATTTGTTGAGCATTTTCCACTAAGATATAGCAACCTTTTCATTTGGAAATTCATCTAGTTCATGTTTGGTCCCTGCCAAAGCCTGCTTCCATCTCCATGGATGGATCAATAATTAATACTAATTAACTACAATAGATTGGATGAACTTCATGCACTCTTGCTGATTCATTCTAGAGCACTGTGAAGCTGAATTTGCTACAGATAAATTTATACTTCAGCAATAAAAAATGTCTACCTTAACACAAGGTGTCCATAAACACCTTAAAATTATGTATTGTGATGCCCAATATCCTTGTGATGATTTTATGCCCACAGTTAATAAAAGGATGTTGCAACTTTCTATCTTTGTATCTAGAATTATTTGTCATTTCTATTAGGTAAATTCCACAGGATAAAAATAAAAATTGCATTTTTGGAAAAAAAAGACGTGAATAAACCAGTGCATATGGCATCTGTGAAAGTAGGTGCCATATAATTTCACAATTTTTATTTATGAAATAATTGTCTGAAAGCTGAAAGAAATATTCCTACCATTTTATGGGGAATAAAATCCCAGAAAAATTTATGGAAAAACTTTTTTTAAAAGTCCTCTTTGTGGCCCTAAGGTAAGTTTTTGTGTAGTGTGTAACTGGCATCAGTGTTTCTAAAAATAATTCTGTGCATCACTAAGAAATGTGACTTCCCCCAGAGAGCAGGAAGCCACACCTAAGGGCCTGGCGCTCTACCAGCACCGCCCCATTCCATCCCTCCAGCTGTTTCTCTCTTTACGCTGTGGATAACTGAATGTGGATCCCCATATGTTTTTCTTATTGATGTATTTTTTTCTTATTTAGTTACAGTGCAATATACTCTTACCTGGCCACATCTCTTCTCTTTTCTCTTCTTTCTCTTCTCTTCTCTTCTCTTCTCTTCTCTTCTCTTCTCTTCTCTTCTCTTCTCTTCTCTTCTCTTCTCTTCTCTCTCTCTCTACCACTCTAGCATTTTTTTCAAGTTCAACTCATACTTCTTACTTGTGTTCTTTCCTTAGCCTGCCAGCTGGAATTTATTCCACTCCTCTGTCACAGTTCCTCTACTTTAACCTCTGTAACATGCTTCAGATAGCTAGACTGACTGTATGGATTTCTCCTAAGAGACATTCATGTTGAAACTGAACCAAAACAAAACAAACAAACAGAAAAACATTATTGCTTACACTTTTCTAAGTACTCCATAGCTACTGGTTATACTGACTTAATAATGGGAATATTCACTCTAAAGAAGAACTTAATCCTAATGGTATTCTAATGAGAACTGTTGCATCATGCTAAATCACTAAATGTTTTTCTGAGGGACAGTTCAATCTCCCCAGGTTCCACCAAAGGAGTCCCATTGAGAGAATTAATATACAAGTCTATATTATTTATGTTTTATACATAATACATAACTCATAATACATGTATGACTTGAGAACGGTCATGCAGATGCTTGTATATGCAACAGAATACTAAGCAATACTTCCAAAGAATTGGCTGTTGTAATCCAAAACCAAAGATATAGAGGTTTTAGCCACCTTACTTTCTAAAGGAAGCTATAAAGAATTGTAGCTCAACATCTCCTGCTGGAATTCCTCAAAGTTAAGAGAACCCACTCTACTAGAGCCAACAACTATTTTCATTACTCCCTCCCTACCTGTTTTATAGTCTGCAAAAACACAGTAGAAAGAATAATAATCCTGAGTTGAAGGCTTAGAGGTTTGCTCCTTTTTCATGGAGGCCTCCCCAAGTGAAAAGGGTGACCCCAAGGATTGGGAGAAGCATCAAAGGAAAAGAACAAAAATTCATAGTTTTTTGGGAAGATGCTTATGCTCTGGACCACACAAATGAGCATCAATTCATTTTCTGTCACTATAGTGAAATACTTGGGCCTGGGTAACTTTTTAAAATTTGGAAGCTGAATATCCAAATGATATAGTAAGAGGACAGTTGGTCGTGTCACCTCACAAATGGCATGATGGTGAAAACTTAATACAGGAAAGATAATATGGTGAGAAGAAAAGCCAGAGAGAAGAGTTCTCTTTTATAATAAGTGTCTTTCATGAGAACTAACAAAAAGTTTCACAAAAAATTCTTCAATTTCTTCTGAGGGTACCATAATGTCATAAACACATATCACTAGGCACCAGTTTTCAGCAGCTCAGCCACCTCTTAAGAGCACCAAGCTTCTAACTCGTGCACTCCTGGTGACACACTCAAGCCATCTCCAAGCCATATTCGTAAGAGGGCCTAAAACACATGGACAGAGCTTCCATAGACAGGGTTGGGCCCAAAACTTCCATGTACCCCAAGAGGCTTACCTGTCATGCAAGGGGAATTTAAATGAAATAGAACGTGACTCAATGAGTTAGGATTATGGTTTACATGATCCCATTCTAGGCACAAAGCAAAGGTAATCATGCCTGGACCAGAAGTGGAAGAAATGAAAAAGAGACAGGTGAGTACAGATAAACAGAAAACCATGCGACTAAAGAAAAACTGAAAAGAGTATTGTCTTGGTTCTTGAATTCAATATTTCATTTTTTCCCTTTAAATAGTCAAGTTTTGTGACTGATAGTGTCAGGGGCCCATTGTTAACCTAGAAACAACACAGTTCAGTACCTTCACTTTCAAGAAAATGTGACAAATATTCTACTTTAAATGATCAAGAATAAAATCATTATTCTATAAAAATATGACTAATTCCACTTGACTATCAAACAACTCACTTTCTTGTCAATATAACATCTTACTTCAGTTTGTATTAGAAGAAAATAACACTTTCTAACTTTCTTTGCACATAAATTTTGATAATACATATTCTAGCATTAAGATTTAATAAATTATTTACTTTTCTACTATATTAAAAATAATAAAGCTGGCTTATTTTTCTTGTGAGAGTATGACAATGAAAGACATGGTCTGGTACAGTCTGGTATCACTTCCTATGTCCACACTGAGAAGCTAACAATTCACCCACTAAAAATTTTGCACAACGAGTGCATCATTTACACAATTTTATGAAGGAAAAATAGAGTTGTTGTGAAAATTATCTTCAGTTCTTTAAGTGTCTCTTAAAGAATCTCCAAGATTTATGGCTCACTTATGGATAAGTAGTGTTTAGACATAAGTCATTTTCCCCTCCAGACAGAATGGTCTATGTATAGTCCCAGACACACCCATAGAGAAGATATACTTTTGGAACAACTTTGTTTAAACCACAAAAAAGTGACATTTACTGTAAGTTGCAGCAGGGGAAGTTAGGCGTTTCAAAGCATTGGAATGATAAGCACAAAACATCCTTGAAAGTGGATGCTGTAAAATATAAAACAATATCTTGAATTCCCCCTTTAACTAAAGAAATATATATATATATATATATATATTACTTATACAATGATGAAAGAAATTAAGAAGAATGGGAGAACTATAATAAACATGAAAACCACTAATTGCAGTATGATCAAATATTATATATCCTAGAATTAATTTATGATGTAAACTCAGTACCCTGTACTGTTACAGCTTGTGTCTACATTTATCCCCAAAGCCTCAGACAGGCATAGTTGGGACTTTATTTTTGTGTGTGGAACTGGAGATTGAACTGAGGCCCTTGCGCTTGCCAGGAAACCCTTATTCCACTGAGCCATCTCCCTGGCCCCCAGTTGAGGCTTTTATAAAGGTGGCTGGATCTGCAGTGTATGACACTGGGAGGGATGCATGATGTCATGCTAGGCTGAAGGGCCCTAGGAATAAGACTGTGTGTGCTTCCTGCCCTAAGTGGCCTCAGTAAGATGTAAGAGGCATTAAGAGCTGTGGTCATCACCAGCTTTTGCTTTGGTGACCTTCTGTCCACCATCAAATGCTACAATGCTCCTCTGCCACTTCACACTGCCTGGGAACCAGCTGATCATTGGCTGAAACCTTTGAAGCTCTGAGCTAAACCTCTCCCCTTTCCTTTTGGACACTGAGTGTTCCCTCTTGGCAGTGAAAGCAAAGTAGCTAAGGCATGTATAATGTATTACACATGCGAATGTCAATGGCAGGAACAAAGAGCCAACGTCTAAGACTGCTTTCTCACATATTTGTTAAATGTCCTTTTCTGATTTCTATGTATTCAAAATGTTTCCTGTTGTGCCCCAAATTTTCTGATCAAGGAGATTATGGAGTCACAGAGAAATGAGATCAATGATGTATATTGTGCATAAGGAGAGTCACATGGAGAGAAAACATTCTCTCAGGCTTCCACAGAGAGCAACTTGGTCACGCAGTGGCCATGACTCATCCACATGGCTGACACTGACAACAGATCTACAAAGTGCAGTAAAGGATTACAGGATAAACTCTGAGGGCACCTGACTGACTTTATCTGATACAAAAGTTACATTTCTTGTTATAAAGTTCTTGCTTTATCTTGGTCTTAACCATCCAGCAGAAAAGTACAAAAAGGAAGTATGAAATGTAAAGCCATATTAATAATGAGCTGTGAAAACCTCAAGTCAACAACTTCTTTGGATTGTGGGCTGCTGAACTGTGTTGGAGTGTTTTGCTGAATTCATGCACCTATAGTATTTAGATGCTAGTAGAATACCCATATCTGACAGCACTAAACAAAACAAGAGGCTACGAAGGAAAGACCATTTCAAATTTGTATATATAGAACAGTTAAGATAGATATACAGCTACTTTTGCTTAACTTAATGAGAAGATTTGTACTAATAGTGTCTGGACAACATATTCTGTCTGCTTCTTATATTATTTCAAAAAAAAAAGACAAAAAAAAATTGTAACCAAGTTAAAACTCCCCCCTCCCCATTTTATGTACTTGGTGTAGGGTCTCACTACATAACTCAGAGTATTCTCCTCCTGCTTTCAGCCTCCCTAGCACTGGTATTACAGGCGTGTGCCACCATACCCAGACTCAGTGGCTGGTTCAGCTCACCTGAAGGCAGGGCCAGTGTAGCATGTATTCTTTAGGACTGAACCTGGTCCCTGCATTGCCTAAGCAGGCCCTTAGTCCGCTGACCTATCTTGCCAGCCCTAAAGCCTTTTATTCAGTTAATCTCCAATTGTTAGGTATTAAGAAAAATTAATGTAGCAACTGAATATTAGAAAATTAGTTTTTCTTCCAATGCCTATCAACCTTGAGATTTTATAGCTATTAATCAAAGTATGTAATGTTTATGTCTACAGAGAGTATTTTGCAAACACCGCAACTCTTTTCCCCCAATAACCACTTACTATTAAAAAATAAATATAAGTCTACTGTGCTCTATTCCAAAAGAAAACATGGAATATTCTGTGGTTTAGCACCACAATGTTACTGAAATTAAAGATAACATAGGTTATGGTCATTAAAAAAAATGTTTCCTCTGCTTTTGTTGCCTCTATTTCCCTCTTTTTAGTAAGACTTAATTTGAATAGAGGCCACTCTCCCTTCACATGATAGTTTACTTCTCTTAGGAAATGGGACTGTACACACAGTTGGTCGCATAATGGTGTTGCTCTCAAGCAACGCAGATGATCTGATCAATGAGTGCATTCCCTTTACATGAAACTGTCAATAAATTCAAAGTCAATCACATAAGGCCCTCTAGCAGATGTTAAGGAAAAGATAAATGTATCGACTGTTTTTCTCTATTCTTAGTTTTACCAGATGAAATCAATAAGATTTTGTTTTGATGGTGATGTTTAGTTATATTATTTCAATTCCCATTTAATATAATTGCAAATTAAAATTTCCAAGTACAAAACTTTGGTTTTTTTTATTTTTTGTATTTTAGAGAAGGATCTACAGGGTGTTCAGGGTTTCACTACTAGACTGGACTTGTAGTGATCCACCTGTTTACAGTCTCCCAGGAGCTGGGATCACAGGCTCGCACCACCACACCCAGTCTCAATTGTCATTTCAGCGCACCCTGGGAATGGGGTGGGCAAGGCAGGCCCAGGGATCAAACCGCCAGCCTATGTGCCTACTTGTGGGCCCTTTAATTCACTGAGCTATTTTGCTGGCCCTTCAAGTACTGAACAACTAACAGACTATATGCAATGTAACAACCATTGTTGAACTTCTATTATATTTGTCAGTGAAATTCTACATTGTTTCTAACTTATTTTACTATCTTTATTCTCTTTGAAAATATACGTAGGACCATCAGGTAGCTCAACACATTAAAATGCCAGCTTAGGTAGGGGCAGAGGCTGGGAGTTCTATCCTCTGGGGCATCCTGAGACAGGGATTGAGACTAGGCCTGGTGGTAAGTACCTGAAATCCCACCACTTTGGGAGGATCACTATGAGTCTGATCTGTGTAATGAAACCCTGTACTAGATAGATAGATAGATAGATAGATAGATAGATAGATAGATAGATAGATACATAGATACATAGATACATAGATAGATGATAGATAGATAGAGATATCCTATTAAAATTATTTAAGCATAATCTTCATTAAGTAGGAAGAACACTTGCTAGTTCACTATCATCACTATAACTATTATGCCTCTCTATCAATCTGCTGTATAAATGCTAAGTGGTTATGTATAAAAACTACCATGTGTTGATGTCTTCTTTAAAGAATACTCATATAAGGCAGCAGTTCAAGTTACACCTGTTATCTTAAAGTATGACTTAGACCAAAATATTAACATGAATTCATGCATTCTTCTCCTCTTCCAAGGCATAAAATTGAAAGTGACATTTTTTTGGTAACATATGTCTAGAATGGAGAGTTGCCTGAAAATAATTTCAAATTAGTGAGTAAAATAAAAAGTACCTGCTGAATACTGAACAGAATATCTGTTATAGGAGAGGAGTAGCCTAGAGAAAAGGTCCTAACATTCAGGTAGTGAGAAAATATTTCTTGAGCATGGCAGAGTGTGAGTTGGGCCTTAAAAAAGGGAAAATGTAGGGCAGTTAGAAAGTGTTTGAAAGGCACAGAAAATATGAAAGGTGCCTCAGCTGTGGGAGCAAAGTCAGAAATGTGCATTTAGGCAGGAATGAAGAGCCAGGTTCACATCAAGAGTGCAGTATTTCTGCACCAGAGAGAGGCAGAGAGGGGCTGTGGAAATAGCTCAGTGGTCTAAGCGCCTGGCTGGCAAGCACAAGGATCCGGGTTTGAGCCCTGGCACTGCATGCTGTACTCGCCCCGGAAGCCTGGGCTTGCTGTGCTAGTCACTGAAACCGGGTGTGGTGGCACATGCCTGTAATCCCAGTGCTGGGAGGCTGAGACAGGAAGATCACTGCAAGTCCCAGCTGTGTAGTGGGACCTTGTACCAAAGAAATAAAGATTTGAGAGAGAGACAGAGACAGAGACAGAGACAGACAGAGATGAAGAGACCAGGACAATATGAGGCCTAGAGAACTAAAAATGCCTTTTGCATTAAACAGAACATACAAACATGAACGCAAAAGAGGGAAGCACACCAATAAGCAGGACTAAAGCACTGAGGAGGAAACGCGGTCTTGATCAGGAAACTGGTTCAGATTTGCATGTTTCCTTCTGTCCATGTTACTCTCAGTGGTGGACCTGCACTTGCAAACCTCTGCTTCTGGTCCCACTTAAATAGTTAAATCTGCAAACTGAATATTGAAAGAGAATTTCAATGTCAACAGAATGAGCGTGGGATTGGAGCTAAAGACCAATTGAGTCCTAAATCTGCTCAGTTTTGCTCTGTATCCTACTCCTCAGCTTTCTCCTTCTCCCTGATGGTGACAATTTCATTGTCCCTGAAACAATGTCTGCAAGATGCCATTGCTCCGTAGTGTACTGGACATTAAGTGCTGTGGGATAGGTTAGTTTGAAGTAAAGAGTGTTTGAAATTGCATACTGTGCTTCTCAACCGAGTTTGTGTGTTTCAGTTGCCTGGGAGGCTGCAAATAGCATAAGCCAGTGACATGTAATTCAACATAGAGCTCTGGCTCATTCCAAGAGAGAATTCCAATCTCACAAAGAAAGCCATGCAGCACATGGCTAAATGTGCTTATAAACCACAGACAGATGCCGTAAGATTAGGAGGGAACCTAGCAGCATAGGTATGATCCTTACTCATATCTTAGGGAGAAGTAAATTCCAAACAGAGTACCTGTTATTATTGAAAAGGTCAGAGGGAAAGGGTTGCACAATTTATGCCCTGTGGTGGGTATTTGTAAAACTCTTATAAGTGAAAAGGACTGAAGAATTCCTTGCAGGCAGCTCTAGACAGATTGGATGGCTGATTTCCAGTGCAATAGCTTTTCTTCTCATCATTGATGCGTCTCCTTTTGCATCATAGTTATTATAGATTGTTTCCAGTGAGTTATGCTTTCATTAACACTATTGAGTACTTTCGTTTTCCAGTGGTACTATCTTGGGGCCCTAACTAAAAATACAAATTATATTAAAATTATATCTAAGTTTACTTTTAAAATTAGGTCCTCACAGAGAAAGTACATCAATTATTTAATTTTACATTACACAGAATTGATTTTAAAGTGGAATACAGTCACTTTATTTAGAGTTGAACAATTGATTGGGTGAAAAACTGATTAAGAAGTATTAGAAAAATATATACCATTGTGACATTTAAATAATTTGTTTGGTTATGCTAGCAAACCAAACTTTAAAAAACTAAAAATGTTTAATTAAAATAAAAAATTTTACAGAGCTATATTTGAACAGATAATACTGTAGAAGCAATTACCTATAATTATGCAGCTCCAATCACAGAATAATAGAGGTTTCAATGTCACTAAGCACAATGAGGATAATTATGTTCTCCCTTATTCTGATGGGCATGTAATTAGCAGCTTTTAAAAAAAGTTCTTCATGAGGATATAGCAGCCACAGCTCCAATAAAGACCTATGGTGTAAGCAGCTAGATTAATTGCATTGTAGTTAAAAGTGGCCTTTTTGTTATAGTTTTAAATCCCATACTAGCTCTTTTGTTCAACTGGTGCCTAATTTTGTCTTTCAAACATTAGCAAAACCTATGTTTCTACCACCTGTGTAGCATATCTAACAGTTTTATGATTTTCCTTAGAAACTGTGTCCTGACACACTGGCTAAATTAATGAAATTATTCTGCATTGCTAGTTCATCCCATGGGAATATACGTATGGGTAATGATAAGATATATTGTTGTACCAAATTTCTCAGTCATCATTTGTACACAGGTTCTAATGCTCTATAGTTAGTGTACATAAGTAAAATTTTCATATCATTATTACAAATAGACATAATATTTATTTCAATATCTTCATAGTTTGGGAACATGTAGATTATTTCCAATTATCTATTTGCATAAATAATTGTATTAAATGTTGGCTTCAGAAATAAACATGAAAAATAACAACTGTACAAATGAGTGTTACAAAGATAACACTTTGATTATGCAGTAGAGGGTCTTGCTACTTAGCTCGGACTCATAATGATCCTCCAATTTTCAGCCTCCCCAGCTCTGGGATATCAAGTGTGCTCCGCTATGCCCAGTTTTGGTGGCCGGGTCAGTGTGGGGCAGGCACAGCATGCTATGCTGGGGATAGAACCCAGGGCTTGAGGTTTCACATGCAAGCACTTAAACTGGTGAGCTATCTCCTCAGCCCAGTGTGATCTGCTTCTTTTTGACTTTTTAAACAAATATTACCTATCTGTAAAGTTCCTTCTGGAGCAAACAAGGTGCGTGTGTGAAAGCAAAAAAAAATCTTTTACTGCGGGGAGCAGGAGAGTGGCCAAAGAGCAGTAGAGACCCTCGGGGCAGAGACAGAGGTTGGAGCCTTTATTGGATTGGGCTAGGGGAGGAGTTTACATGGGTGGTACTGTGACACAACAGGCGCTGATTGGGGGAGGCTTGGCAAGCAGGAAAATCAAGAGGGAGTTCTTGATTAACTGAGGGAGAGGGAACAGAGGACAGTCTGAGAGCAGCTCTCCCCCATTGGCTCATCCCATGCTATGCTGACTCGCTGCCTGATGACCGGTGGACTGGTGCATCGCTGCAGACCCACCATTGTCTTCTTTTACATTGTGCTTTTTCAATCTAGTATTTCGTGTTAGACGTTTCCCATTACTGTGGACCATTTATTCTTAAACTCACAATGGAATCAAATATCCTAAATATTCTTCAACAACTCAGTATCAAATTATCTTTAAACTTTCAGAGTATAATTAATATTGTAATTACTATTTCTTAAATATGTGCAGATATCCCTTTAGCTAGGTGATTCTTTAATTCTCACATAGCATTTTTTATTATAACCTCAATTTTTTCAAATAACTTGTTTTAATTAATGTTACATTAACTATTTTTATAACGGTGAATTATTTAAAATATTTTGACTTAGTGGACAAGTCTATTTTCTTAATTTTTGTGTTAATATCCATTTTGTATATTTCATAGAGATTGTGTGTTTTCATATTAATATCAATCATATTTTTGTTTAACGAGGGACTCAGTCTATGCTTTTAAGGTCTTAAATACTATGTATAGATTCTCCCAGAATATATTAGAAAGATAGTAATGCTGTTGTGTACAACATAGCAATAAAACTGATTGCCTTTAAATAACATGCATTTTGGTCTTTTGCATTAATTTTTAACTTTAACTGATTTTTTGTTATTTCATTTTTCCTTTATATTTATCATTTTTAAGAGAGTAAAATGTCACAATAAAACTATCAGAAATGATACAGAATTTCACTAAACAAGATGATAGGAATTCAATAATGGTTATTGTAGTGATTATTATTGCTTTAAAGCCTTTAGCTATACTTCCAAACACAAAATTCATAGTTTCCAAAATTTCACCAAGAATCTAATTTTAATTTTCTTGAATACTACATAGTGAAATGCATAAGACAATGGTGATTTTTTTCTTAAAGTCTCTAAGTAAAATCTAAACTGATTTTTTTTTCAACTTGTTTACTTTTCTGTCCCAATGCTACATGCTGAAAATGATGTAAATTTTAAGTAAGAATTACAGTCTTTGGAAATAACAAAAACATCTTAAAATTCATCTTAAACCTTTAAGCAAAACCAACCAACCAAAAAATGAAAAGAAACAGTGATTTTTAAGGGATTGATTAAGAAATAAACGAGAATCAAGGGATATACAATTCACAAGGTTTGGAAACAAAAATGAAAAATAAAAATAAAGACAACTTCCTCTTCTTTCTCTGGGGATTATGTGGCCCTCTCTGTGTCCCCTCCATCCTCATTTTTTTTGGCAGAACCAGAGACTGAACTCTGGCACTTGCCAGGGATAAACGCTTATTCCACTGAGCCATCTCCCAAGCCCCGCTCCATCCACATCTGCTTAACTTTTCCTTCTACTCCATTTGGCCCAAACATGGTTACCACTGTCCTATTCCTGCATGATGAAATAACCAATCTTCATTCTTTTTCATGATGTTTCAATATATTCAAAGTTCTTATGGGACAGGCTATGGTGGGCCAATCTTCATTCTCATTTCCTAATTCAACACTTGCTGAAGCAGGTCTCTGTACAGGCCCTGTTGCTCAGGTGTGGAGCTAGGCCTGGTGGGGACACTAATCAGAATACACACCAGAGGAAAAGGACACAAGTGCCACAATGTCAGCCTGTACAGCCACTGAGATGGTTAAAACTGTGGTGCAAAGGCTGTTGTAGAATCCATGGCTTGCATCTTCCTAGGACAACAGCTAACATAATCCTTAACACATTGTGATTGTAGTAAATTATTTATTTAAAACTTATAAATTTCTTTTAGATTGTGAATTCACCCAATTCTTTGAATGTAATTTGGTCCATATATACCTAGCACTATAGTAATATGCCCACTGCATAAAGCATACATATGTTTATTCCTTCAATATTGTTATATCTCATATTATTACATAGATTTTTTTTAAAAGAATGTTAACTTCTATGGTCTCTTGTTAACTCTTAGAGAAAGAGCACTGCTCTAGCATTTTAGCATATTAACTTCACATTAAGTGGCCCTCTTTACATTTAGTTCCAAGTCAGCCCTACAGATTTAATGTTTTATATATATACTAGTCCTCATTTCCTTTCCTAACATCCTTCTTTCTTAAAAGACCACTGTGTGCCTTTACCTCCCATTGTAGCTTTAATGTATGAGTTAAAAAGAGAAATAGAGATTAAACTTTATTTTATCAATCTTTGTTATTACAGCCACATGAAAGTTTAATAATCTCTAAGATCACTTTTGAATTTTTTTCACATTTTCAATGTGTATTTTGCCATTTTGCTGCTTGTCAAATTAATTCTTAGTTGAACGAAGCCAAGATTTTAAATTATTGCTTTCTATTGTTGATTAGGCATACTGTGATTTGAGTCCATGTATTGGAAGCTTGGTTCCAAAGTTGGTGACACTTAGAAGAAGAACATAGAAGAGCTGGGACCTATTTGGCAGGAATAGGGAGCGTGGCCTCAGCAGGAGTTAAGAAGCACTCGGAGTTACCTCTCATGGGAAGGCTGCTACAAGAGGAATAGCCCCCACCCCATGCGGCTCTCTTGCCTTCTGGCCGAAATGCAGTGCCTTGCATTTTCCCCTCCCAACACCTCCTTCTGTTTGCCCTGACAGGAAATCAAGAGAGCAGACTGCACGAGGATAGTGGGAGGCAGGGCTGTGCCCTGGAAGCTCTGGGACCAAGAAGTGCCTAAACCTTGTTCATAAGTGCAGTGCCTCAGGGTCTCACTGTAGTCAAAAGTTGGCTAAGACAAATCTGCCACACTATTTGTGTTTATGGATTAACTTAATATTTCATACCTGTGTATTTTCCATTTATCAATAATCAATAACAACAACACTGCAATAAAAACAATCTTTTTGGTCTTTTCTTCTGTGCATCAAGAACAAGGCCAAAAGCAACATTTATAAGTATATCTCTGAGAAATGTGTTCATTGTTTTGTTGAAAAGTATATGAGGAATTGCCAGAGGGTTATTCCAGAATGTATGATGTGAAAATTCTAGTACTTCTATTGACAAATGTGTTAAGGACAATTAAATTTGTATACTCTGTATAAATTTGAAAGACTTAGCAAAATAGTAACATAACTTGAAAGCTCTTGTTGTTTATCCAGTTATTCTCAAAAGTGACAGATAGGTCTTATGATGTTCTTTTTATCATTAAAAGTTAAGGGAGTTTACTTTGGAGTATTATAATTAAATGCACATTTCATCACAGTATGTACTAAGCATTAGTTTTGAAGGATGTGATTTTTATAAATTCATATCTTAGTGAATATAAAAAGATAAGACTTTAAAATGTAGGTCTGTTTATTCTATTAAACTGTTTACTGAAAGTCTGAATAGTGTTCATCATTCATATAAATGGTAAGGAATGATAGCCACTAACTATGACATTTTGTAATTTTAAACAGTTAAAATTTAAATTTAAAGAATTCTTTTTTAAAAAAAGCTTTTTATGATGGTGGGTACACAGTCTCCATCTTATGAAAGCCATTAGATGTAATACCAAGAGTGAACCTCAAAATAAATAAGAAAAACTTTAAGTTATAATACTGACTTAGGTGTCCAAATGAG
This sequence comes from Ctenomys sociabilis, assembly GCA_004027165.1. Lineage (NCBI taxonomy): Eukaryota > Metazoa > Chordata > Mammalia > Rodentia > Ctenomyidae > Ctenomys > Ctenomys sociabilis. The sequence goes on from PVKA01000249.1 coordinate 129,241, forward strand.
GGTGATAGTGGGGACTCCTGGGTAGGGCTGGAGGGGATGGAACCTATACTTTGCATTCTATTTTCAGTGAATCAGGATGTACATTAAAATTAACTATTTTAGAAAAAAAGGAAGAAACATTTTTCTTTTTCTTTTTTTTTCTTGAGAAAGAGTTTTGCCATGTAGTTCAAGCTGGCCTTGGATTCATGATATAGCCCAGGTTGGCCTCAAACTCATGGCAATGCTCTTGTGTTAGACTCTTTGAATACCCAGGTTACAGGTGTCAGCACCACACCCAGGTAGGTTTCGCATTTTAAACAAGAGTATTTGAAATAAAATACTTAAGCAATGTGCATTTCAAATAATTAAAGTGCCCCCAAGCCTGGTGAGAAAGTAAGAACTTTTGTGACTCTGCCGGCCCCTGATCCACCTGAACTTGGCCCGGTGAGTGTGTGGGAGAATTTTTGGTTTCCCAGCATGGCAAGCCACCAGAGTGACATCTGGAGCCCCCCACCCCCCGCAAGACCTCTGAGCAAGCGAGCCAGAATTTCTGAGACTCTCACGCCAATAAACCCCAGCACAGTCAGCACTGCAACTCCCTGGAGCCTCTGTCTCCAAGCACACTGTGCAGAAAGTGAGAATTTTTGTGACACTTTTGGCCCCTGATCCAGCCCAGCATGGCCTGGTGAGTATGTGGGAGAGCTTCGGTGCTCCCCAGTGGTCCCTGGACCAGGTGCACAACAGAGGGGAACCATAGGCTCACAGTTGTGCCAAAAGGGCTACAGAGAAAAAAGAGCTGAAGACAATAGCTAGATCCAATCCAGGCATAACTGGATAATCTCAAACTTGATAGAGCGGCACCTGAATCTCATTATGTGCTAAGGTTGTAACTGCACCAAAGCTCTACACCAAAGATCGGACATCAGTGCTATACAAAATGACAAAGACAAGGAGAAAAATGCAGTCCCAGGCCTCAACCCCACCAACGATAAGTCAAAGGATACTAGCTCAGCTGAAATGAATGAATTAACAGATTTAGAAGCAAAGAAACAACAGCAAAAAGGTATAGAGGAACTCAGACCAAAATTAACACCTGAAATAGAAAAAGAAATTGTTAAATACATAGCATCTGAGATAATGAATCAAATCCAGAAACAATGGGGGAACCCCAATGCCCACCCAGAACAAGTGCAGAGAACACTATTCCAGCTGAAATGTATGAATTAACAGTGTCACAAGCAAAAACACAACAGCAGAAAGGTAAGGAATTCAGAGCAGAAATAATTTCTGAAATAAAACAAAAAATATTTGAAATCATAGCATCTGAAGTAGAGAATCAATTATGGAAACATACGGAGGAAACCCAATTTGGAAAAAACTCTGCAGTAAAAGAATTAATAGCTAACCCTAAAGAAGACATTAATAAAAAATAGAGCAGCTTAGAAATATGACAGATTCCTTGAATGACCAATACAGGAAGGAAATAGATCTCATGATGCAAAGTCGCAGAGATATAGAAGAACTTAAAATCTCAATCAAGAGTATACAGAACTGTTTGAGTGAAAGTGAAGACAGAGTTATAGATCTAGAAGATGCTGGTGCAGCTAGTGAAAAGGTGAGAAATGATGCCTTAAAAACAAAAACGATGCAGGAAAAAAAATCCATCACCTGCAAGATGATGCCAAAATGAACAAAGTGAGATTAATAGGCATCAATAAGAATGAAGGAGTCAATACAAATGATATAAAAAGAGTGTAGGCACAATTAATAGCAGAAAACTTCTCAAATATGAAGAAACACACTACCATTCAGGTAACCGAACCATACAGAATGTCAAATAGCTTCAATCCAACAAAAAACACACTGAGACATGTAATAGTCAAGATCCTGGAAGTTCAACACAGGAATACTATATTAAAAGTTGCTAGAGAAAAGAAGCAGATCCCATTCAAAGGAAAACACATCAAAATTACAACTGACTACTCTTCACAAACAATGAAGGAAAGGAGAGCATGGAGCAGAGTACTTCAAGCCCTGTATGAAAACAAATTCCAGCTGAGACAACTATACCCTGCAAAATTCTCTTTCAAGTTTGATGGAGAAGTGAGGTACTTCCAAGACAAAGAACAAATAAATAATTTCATGATGACAAAGATATCACTACACAGGCCAGTGAAAGATGTTCTATAGAGGGACCACAATGACCAGGACTCAACTAGTGAGAACAGAAGGAACCCACTAAATAGGGAAAACAATTAAAAAGGACAAATAGGAGTAAACAACATCAGGTAAATAGCATGATAACCATAAGTCAACACATTTCAATTATAACCATCAATGTAAATGGACTCAATTTACCAATTAAGAGAAATAGACTGGCACAGTGGATTAGGAAACAAAACCCAGCAATATGCTGTATATAAGAAACACACTTAACTCAAAAAAGACATTCACAGGCTTAAAGTCAAAGGATGGAAAACAATACTACATGTCCCAGCACCTCAGAAAAAAAGCAGGAGCAACAATTCTGTTCTCAGACAGTCACAACTTCAAACCAAGAAGGATCAAAGGACAAAAAGAAGACCACTATATATTGGTCAGGGGAAAAATTCAAGAGGAAGAGGTAACAATCATAAATATCTATGCACCAAACACAAGAACACACAACTATATAAGACAAATCTTAATGGACATGAAAAATCTAATATCCAAGACTATAATCTTAACAGGAGACGTTAAAACCCTCTTTTCTAAAAACGATAGGTCAACCAGACAAAAAATTAGCAAAGAAGTCGCAGAACTGAACCAGAGCTTGGAGCAAATGAACCTAGTGGACATACACAGAATGTTCCACCCAACCACAGCTGAATACACATTTTTTCAACTGCACAAAGGGAACAAAAAAATACGCTAATGTTGCACCTCCAACATCTAGAAAAGAAGAGCAAACCAAAACCATAGCCCAAATTTGAGAAGAAATCATAAAGATTATAGCAAAAATTAATTCAGTTGAGATGAAGAAAACAGATCAAGGAATCAATGAATCAAAAAGCTTGTTCTTTGAAAGACTAAATAAAATGGAAAGACCTTTGATCGCCTCATCAAAAAGAAGAAAGAAAAAATTCAAACACAAGCAATAAGGAATGAAGGGGTGAAATCACCACAGACCCAGTGGGAATTCAGAAGATTATAAATAGTTACTTTGAGAATTTTTACACTCACAACATAGAAGACACAGAAAAAATGGACCGATTCTTAGAAAGGTACAAATTACCAATACTGAAACAAGAAGATATAATAATTCTCAATAAGAAAATAACAGCCAATAAAATAGGAAACATAATAAAAACTCTACCACCAAAGAAAAGTCCAGGTCTTGATGGATTCACAACTGAATTCTACAAGAAATTTATAGAAGATATAATCCCCACACTCCACAAACTCTTCAATGAAGTTGAAAAGGAAACAGTCCTCCCAAAATCATTTCTGGAGGCAAGTATAATACTGATTCCAAAACCAGGGAAAGACACAACCAAAAAAGAGAACTAAAGACGAATCTCACTCATGAACATAGATGCAAAAATACTCAATAAAATCCTTGCAAATGGAATACAGCAAATCATGATGATAATCACACACAATGACCATGTAGGATTCATCCCAGGATGAATCATGGTTCAATATTCAAAAATTTATAAATGTAATACACTATATTAATAGATTGAAATCTACAAACCACATGATCATCTCAATTGATGCAGAGAAAGCTTTTGACGAAGGCCAACACTCATTCATGTTCAAAGTCCTACAGAAAATTGGAATACAAGACCTCGACCTCAATTTGATGAAAGCCATCTATGACAACCCAATAGATAATATAATTCTAAATGGGGAATAACTGAAATCTTTTACTCTTAAATCAGGTACAAGGCAAGGATGTCCTCTATCACTCCTCCTATTCAATATAGTTTTGGAATCATTAGCTAGAAACTTAGGCAAGAGAGAGAAATGAAAGGAATAAAAATAGGTAAAGAAGAAGTTAAATTATCTCTATTTGTAGATGACATGATACTTTACTTGGAATACCCAAAAAACTCCACCAAGAAACTTCAGAATTGATATAGAAATTCAGTAGCATAGCAGGATACAAAGACGATACTCAAAAGTCAATAGCATTCCTCTACACAGGCAACAAACACTGAGAGGGGAACTATAGAAACAATGCCTTTTACAAAAGCACTACAGAAAATGGAATTCATTTAACCAAGAATGTCAAAGATCTTTTCAAGGAAAAATTACAGTAACCTAAGAAAAGAGATGGTAGAGCATTTCAAAAAATGGAAATATATTCCCTGCTCCTGGTTAGGAAGACCCAACATCATGAAGATGGCCATACTCCTAAAATTGTTGTATAGATTAAATGCAATCCCTATGAAATTGCCACCAGCACACATCACCATGCACTAAGTTGAAGTCAAAATGGATTAAAGATCTAAACGTTAAAACAGAAACACTCAATTTCCTGGAAGAGAAAGTAGGAGGAACTCTTGAAGACATAAGGGTAGGCAAAGAGTTCAAGAAGAAATATGTATTTGCATGGGAAACACATGAAAGAATTAACAACTGTGATTAACACTGCTTGAGAAGTTTTTGCATGTCAAAAGAAATTATCAACAAAGTGAAGAGACAACCCACAAATTTTGAAAAAATATTTAATAATAAGCACTCAAAGGTCTGTGCTCTAGAATTTTATAAAGAAGTAAGGTACATTACCTCTCTCAAATTTAAAGACCCAATCCAAAAATGGGCATCTGAGATGAATACACACTTCGCAGAGGACTAAATTAAAGATGTGAATAAATATATGAAAAAATGCTCCCCATCACTAGCCATTAGTGAAATGCAAGTGAAAACAATACTGAGATACCATCTCACTCCAGAAAGAATGGCTACCATAAAGAAATCAACCAACAACAAATGTTGGGGTGTATGTGGGAAAAGGGAACCCTTCTCCACTGGAGGTGGGAATGTAAACTGGTACAACCATTGTGGAGATCAGTGCGGAGACTCCTCAAAAGAGTAGGACTGCAAATCTCATTCAAGCCTGCTATCCCCCTACTGGGAATTTTCCCGGAGGAACTGAAAACATCATATCATAATGATATATGTATATCTATTTTATAGCAGCACAATTTATGATAGCAAAATCTTGGAAACAACCAAGATGCCCATCACATGAAGAATGGTTGAAAGAGATGTGGTATTTTTATACAATGGAGTATTTCTTGCTATAAAGAATGATAAACTTAGAGCATTTATGTTGAAGTGGATGCCACTTGATCATATATTTATAAGTGAAATAAACCAGACACAACATGCAAGTATTGTAGTCTCCCTAGTATAAGAAATCAAAAGAAATCCAAATAGAAAGGTATAATAACAACTAAAATGAATTTAGTCAGATAGAGTAAACTGAACTGCATATGTTGCAGGGTAATAATCAGCTTCTGTTCTGGATGGTTAACAACCTAAGTTTGCAGATAAAAAATTGGAGAAATGGAAGGGCTACAAGGTCAGCCAACATTTTGGCCCTAGCCTTTCAAGTTCAGTGAAGACTCAGGACATGGGTGAACCATGGAACTCAGTTGCACCCCAAATTTTCTGATCGAGGAGATTATGGAGCACAGAGGAATGTGATCGATGAACACATTCAGTTCATAGTGTGTCTAAATAGAGTCACATGGAGAGAAAACTTTCAAGCTTTCACAGAGAGCAAACCGTTGAAGAAATGGCTGTGACTCATCCACAAGACTGACAATGACAAAGGACTTATAGAGTGAGGTACAGGGTTACAGGATAAACCCTGAGGGGACTTGACTAACTTCATCGGATACAAAAGTTACATTTTTTGTTATATAGGTCTTGCTCTATCTCAGCGTTTAACATCCAGCAGAAAAGTATAAAAATGAAGTATATAAAATATACTTTATGATAATAAGCTGAGCTGTAAATGGCTGTAGTTTACAACTTCTTCGGATAACCCACTATTATTGTGGACTGCTGGACTGTGTTGGGTTGTTTCACTTAATTTAAGCACCTATAATAATTGAATGATAATAGAATACCTGTCTTTGACAGGACTAAACAAAAAAGGGGGATACAAAGGAAGAACCATTCTGTGTTTTTATAAACAGTACAGTTAGGATAAATATGCAGTACTTTTGTGTAATTCTATGAGAATAATGATTTAATAGTGTTTGGACAGTATATCCTATTTGCTTCTTGTACTAGGGATAACCACTAGCAACATAACAATGTATAAAGTATTAATTATTGAAACTGTCCTATAATTCAACTTTTAAAAAACGGTATACAACTACATTCTCTTAATTCATTGATTAGAGGCATCTGCTCTAATAGTGTTTGTAAAGAGAATATCATGTATGCACCTTGTACAACAAAAAAACACTACCAAAACAATTTACAATGTATTAATTATTGAATCTGTCCTACTAATTTGAATTGAATATGTCTCATTGCTATTTGTTGTTCAATAAAATAAAATAAAAAATAATTTAAAAAACAAATAATTAAAGCAAGTGGGAAAATGCAAAATCAATCTTGAGCCTAATATATCATCAAACCTAACATTGATATTGATTCTTAGAGATCAATCTTGACTATATGAATCTATTGAGGACAAAGCAACATTGCCAAATCTTTGTTCAAATTTAGGGTTAAAATTTTTTCAGTTTTTGCATTTTTGGAATCTCTTGCTAGTCAGAATTTATTCTGTCTTGTGAAACAGTAAAAAAAAAAAAAAAAAAATGAAGGTAGCTAATCCACATGGAACTGGAATGGCTGGATTCTACTCTGTAATTTTTAGGCTTATCATCTCCATTCTGATCTCTGCCAAATTCATTCAGTAGTATATCTGTCTTCACTTTATCCCTCATCATGAAGCTACTTCTTCACAAAGACGCCTTTGTTCTATTGTCAAAAATATCTGGCTAAGATCACTATTCTCTACTACTTTCCCTATTCTGGGAAAATAAAAGAGACTTGGTCTAAACTTGTAGGCAATTTCCCTAGAGAAGATAAGTATCCTTCTATAACCCAGGGTTTAGAAGAACCTGCTTATCTCAGAGAATTGGGATCCGGGAATGCTTTCTCCCAAAGTGAAGTGTGGAATGCTACTTAAAAAAATGACAAGGAGGAATTTATTAAATTTAAATTCTACCTAATTTATACTATAGGCCATCATTACTATCATTTATTTGAAACACTATTTGTAATTGCTTGACTTCTGATCATGATAATTAAATGCTTATACCATGTAGCAGTACTTTTCTTTGTGAAAAATGACTAATTCCCTTCCTCTATCACCATCTCAAGATTTCTTATAATTCTCTGAACTTGCATCTAAACTGTTCACTAATACATATCACACATTTTTGCTGTTTCTCTTCCTCAGAATTGGCATAAAAGCTAAAGTTCAGAGTTACTATTTCCCGTATTCCTCTATTTTTCCCGTGAATTTTAGTGCAGAATACTACTTCCTCATTTGATTTGGTCTATTTTCTATTTTCATATTGCTCTTTCTTCATTTTTCCTTCAATTCCTTTTCAAATTGCTTGGAAGTTTTAAACACCAAAGAAGAAATTCTTAAAGGTGACCACAGTTAGTATTACAGTTTAGATGGAAAATAGTCCCCAAAAGCTTCCTGCACACATGGTCAAGGCCATTGGAAGAGATTGGTTTAGAGCAATATACTTGATGAACTGTCAGAAAGTGGAGTCTTGCAGAAGAACTAGGTACTGGAGGTATGGAAGTGTATATTCCCTTCCTGAACTCCTCACTTCTATCTCTGCTTCCTGGCCACCTTGACGCAAGAAGCTTTTCTTCCTCTTCTGTACACTTCTACCCCACCATTCTGCCTTATTGCTGGCCAACAGTAGCCTAAACCATGAATTCAGTTAAACCTCTCCTCCTTCAAATTGTGGGTACCAGAATTTGTGTCCCAGTGATAAAGAAAATGACATACAGACTTTGACACCACTGTTGTGGGTGGTTGCTATGAACATATGACCATGTGATTTAAAATACTCTATAAGTGGTTTTTCTGGAGGTGTTTGGAAATATTTGGTGATGCCAGCTAGAGAAACTCTCAAATGTTGTAAGCTAAGCTGGGTCAGAAAATCTGGTCAGAATGGAGAGAAGTTCAGAATGGAGAGAATAAAAACTGAAGGTAAAGAAATAGGTAAGGAATTTCACATGAAACAAACACTTCCTTAATAGTTGGACACAAAACCATGGGTGTTATGCTCCGGGAAAAAGAGAGAAATCCCTCTACATTTTGCCAATATCATGATACTTTGATGGAATCTGAGATTTAAAACATCAGATTTATTAATCTAGTAGATGAAAATGTAAATCAGTCCATGGTTCAATTATAGAAACTGATAGGAACTTCTAATCAGCTCCATAGTACAGGTCAATAGCTGACCAAACTGCACAATTGAATGATATTAAAAGTTTTAATTTTCAGCAGAAAGCCCTTATAAAGCTGAGATCCATAAAATTTTGGCCAAGAAAAGCTTTATTGCTGAAAAAATTAGCATTAACAAGAAGCTAAATATTTTGCATCATGAAAATAGGTAAAAATGCCTTGAGGGCATCCCCAAAACCAGAAAAATCCTTCTTTGCAGTCTATAAACTGCAAAAGTGAAAGATTTTACTTTAGGAGAGCCCCAGGGCACCTTGCTCAGAAAGGGCCACCTCAGAAACTGGTTCAATGGATTAAGTTCACAAGGTTGAGCCATCCAGGCTCTCAGAATCTCTGTTCATAGTTTAAGAAGGCCAATCTACTGCTGGAGCTGAGAGCAAACTGTGACATCTTCCAAGAGGTGTTGTTTATAGTCATGCAAATGCAGCTGTTATGGGGTCAGGGAGATATACACATTAGTTTCAGAAGAGCATCCAACAAGATGGAAAGAGGGGTCCACAAAGCTGTGAGAAATTTCACTATGGACCCTAGGAAGTTGGAAAAGCCAGGAATATGCAATATGTGAGGAAAGCCACAGATAATGAGCAAAGCCATGCAGGACAGAATCCATGAGAGCAGCAACAGGAAAGGCCACAGGGCCTGAAAGTGTAAGCAATTTGAAGGTCACATCTTTGGCTGGGTCCTGCACACAAACCAAAAGGATTTCATGCTTGTCGTGCCAGTCTTGGTCTTGCTTTGCTCCCATTGATTCTTATACCAATATTCATCCTTTCAGAATAGAAATGCTTATCCTGTGCCTTTTTGTATGAAAGCAGTGTTTAACTTCCTTTCTGATTTTCACAGCTAAAAGTTTTCTTTAAATGTCAAAGGAGACCATGGGCTTTGGCTTTTCAGCAATGATAAAAGAGTTAAAAAATGATGATTCTTAGAGATGTAGTAAGTGTATAAAGAGATATAGATGAATCAATCAAGAATCATCCCCAAAGCCCTCATACATGGGGATTTTAAAAGGTGACTGTGTTACAGGGGGAGGATAGCTGTACAGCTGATGTAGTATGAGGAGGCGAGGGCAGCGAGGGGGAAGTAGGTCACTGGAGGGGTAATCTGTGAACTTACATCACCTTAGCTGGTTCTACTCTTTCCTGCTCCTGCACTATCGTGATGGAAGTAGCACTTCCTTGGCTCAACTTCTTTGCCATGCCTTGGAGCTTGATTACTGTGGACTAAATGTAAGTGCTCATCAACCTTTCTTCCTCTAAGTTTTCAGTATTGGGCATTGTGTTCTGGGCCCACAGGAAGTGACCAAGGCAGTAGGTTAATTGATTTTTTTTAAATTTTAGGATGAATTATAGTGGAAAAGGGGTCGCTTTAATTTCAACGTTTGTAGACTTCGCCATCATAAAATAAAAATGAATGAAGAAAGATGTTGGTCATCAACAGCAACAGTAACAAAAAAAAAGAAAGGTTTATCAGGCCCAGTATTGTCAGAGGACAAATAGAATTTCTAAATAATCATGTGGGAAACATGAAATAAACACAGAATCCTAGGCTTAGAACACATTAGAAGTCCCTGCCTTTACTGAAGGCATTGGAATTAATCTTTTGGTCGTGTACCAAAGCCCAGGCATAAATTTATAAACTGCTGAGTTTGTTTATTTTGCTCATATTCTTGGAATACATATCCCTATTTTTTCATCAGATATTTGCAATTCTTCAGTGTAAATATTTGCATAAGTTTTTTCAGTAATATTGTTGTGTGGCTTAGGTTAAAGACTTTGAAGGGGGATGTGTTGATCTATTCTTAACTTCTCATTCTTCTTCATAGAAAAAAATGGGCTATAAACCTTAATAAGGATATATTAAAACAATGTCTTTGTCTGAATGTGAATAAACAATTTTTTAATCTTTTAAGAATAACTTTTAAAGTAGTCTTAGAAATGTGAATGCAGATTGTAAATTAGATGATACTGAGGGATTTTTAGTACTGTGATATTTGATAGAGGTTAATTTTAAAATTTTTGTATCAGTTTTTGAATCAATGATAATAAGGTCTTTTTAGGTGGAGCAGATGATGTCCTTAGCGATGATGCACTTTAATTTCTCTAGCTCAACCGAAGCCTAAGTAGAGGAGCTCTAAAGCTGCCAAAAATTATTACTGAATTGGTGATCATTGATGAAAACAATGGGTAGGACAGCATTTCTTTGACTTGTATTTGTTTGAAAATTTCCAAATTTAAACTAAAAAGAGCAATAAAACAATCATGCAAAGTAGTCAAGAAGCTAAACACCCAAAGAAATGATTATTAACATTAAGAAGAGCAACAACAAAAAAATTGAAAATTAAACTAGTGTCTCTGAAATGCTTTCTGAAGTGTTTTAGACATATGTTCCCAAACAATTCAGAACAAAGAAAAATGCTATCAAGAGGTTCATAAAATTTAGTTATTGAAACTTAAGACCCAAAAAGCATCATAATGATCATGCTGCTCAGGAAGCAATTACTGAGTCTCTAAAAATACAGAGTGCCCTCTTCTCACACTCACATTCAGTTTCATCAAATGAAAAGTTTGAAAAATTCATTGCAGGGGACCTGGAATGTCACCTAGAGAGAGAACCTTGCACTTCACTGTAGTCTTACCTGGTTCCCCAGGATGTTATTTTCAGTCATCAGAACAAAGATGTCTCAAATTTTAAAACATGTCAACAAACAATGCATTGTAAATCCAAGTTAGATATGAATTAACATTGGGAGACTAGGTCCTTCTTTTGGAAAATAACTTCTAGTTACAGCCATCAGATTATACTTGAACAGGTCTCTCCAAGGAGTTCAAAGTAATCACAGAATTCTTTCTAGCCTGTCCTCTCTAAACTATAGAAATCTGAAGAATTCTATCACTATAATCAACCATTCTCATTATTCTACCAATTGACAAGCTTCAAAGTATTGTTACATTGAGAATGCTTTGAGAAATAAATTCTAAACAGAGGTAACACCAACACCAGATGTGAGTACAATCTAATATAGAAATGTTAAAACAAAGCGCTGGAAGACTCCTATCTGGAGGCAAAACTGGATCCACTGTCTCAGCATGTTTTTCATAAAGCTTCCAAGACACAAATCCATATATTTCTTTATCTCTTGTCACTGGCTGCTTCACACTTCAATAACAGAGTTTCAGTAAAAAAAGAGACCACAGGGCCCAAAAGACTGATGCATACTATTTAGTTCCTTATATAAAAAGTCTACTAAACTTTGGCTTAAGGTACGATTGTCAGCAAAGTGTTAATGTACTAGACTATTCACCACATTGTAGCTATGTTAATAAAGGACAAAAATTCTTTCAGAGCTAGATAAGCACAATATTCGTGTTTGTTGACAGTGAGGACTCTATTAATGTATTATGCAGGTATATGCTACTAGTTTTCCTCTTACGAACAATAAAAAGGATCACTGGGAATTTAACATCAAAGATTATGAAGAAGAAAATTAATCCTATTTCTCTAGAATATGCTTGCATCTAGAAAGAAAAATAAGATTGAAAAGTTCTTGAATTATCAGTTAGGAGCCTGAAATATCTACTGTTGCTGTGATTTATGTATGTATATAAGCTGATGCCTTGTTTGCTTTTACATAGCTTTACTTTGGAAAAAATAACAGTTTATTGATAACTTGCTTTTAAAAACATGTTTCACTAAAAAAAAATAACTATTTTTATATCTTGGAATTACTTCTGTGACAATCAGTGTTAAATTGACTTATTTCTTTTATTCTTTTGTATTTTTTTTTAGGGACGGGTCTCCAGGGTGTTCTGGGTTTCATTAGTAAGTCAGACTCATAGTGATCCTCCTGTTTACAGCCTCCTGAGAGCTGGGATTACAGGCGCATGCCACCACCCCCAATCTCAATTGCTGTCTCAGCGCACCCGGGGGATGGGACCAGAAGGGTAGGCCCAGGGATCAAACCCCATCCCCCTGTGCCTGCTTACAGGTGCTTTTATCCACTGAACTACTTGGCCAGCCCTGACTTAGTTCTTTTTAATCTAAATTTAATGAAACACTCTCTTTTTTGGGGAGTGGGACTCATTGCTGGAGATCAGCCCAGAACTTCATGCACACTAGACACATTCTCTATTTTTTTAAATTTTATTTTATTGAAGAACAAGTAGCAATGAGACAGTCTCAAATTAAATTAGTAGGACATATTCAACAATCAATACATTGCACATTGTTTTCGAATAGACACATACTCTACCACTGGGCCAAATCCACAGTCCATACTATTTTTAGTAGATTAAAAAGTGAAATATGGAGGCCATGGGCCTAACTTTGCAGCCTACGTGTGTACCTGGCAAGGGCAAAGACTAGGATATAATCCCCAGTACTGTGTGTCCTGGTAGCCCCAGGCACTGAGCGAGCCATGGAAACCAGTTGTGGTGGTGCATAGCTGTAATCTCAACACTGGGGAAGGTGAGACAGGAGGATTACCATGAGTTCAAGCTGAGTAGTGAGACCTTATACCAGACTAAAAATAAATAAATAAAAGATAAAAGTTAAACAATGACAACATCAAAATACAGTCAAAGCATATGCAATTCTAGAATTTCTTATTTATTCATTTAGCATGGTTTCAAGAAATGGCATACGGGCCTGGGGACATAGTTCAGTGGAATAAGTGCCTGCCTGGTAAGCACAAGGTCCTGAGCTCAATTTCTAGTACCACCACCAAAATAAAAAAAAAAAAGAGAGAGAGATGACAAAAAAATTCTGATGATCTTTACATATTTAAAAATACATATTTGAGGGCCAGGGAGCTGCTTCCGTAGAATAAATGCTTGGCTGGCAAGACAAGGACATGAGTTCAATCCCCGGTACCTCAACAACAACAAAAAATCTATACAAATGCATATTTGAGTGACATAGGGTTTTATTTACTGCTGCATGTTAAAAAATCCACATGCAACTTAAAGTCAAAGTGTAAATTATGAACACTACTTAATAAAACTTCTCTAAAGTAATAATTTTCTTCACTAATGAATCTAGTAAACCTGACAATATATTGAGTGGATACACATTTTAAAATATAAATTTTATTTAATATTATGGAGTGAATACAATTTATAGTGTATTTGGTCTTCCTCAACCTAATAAACTAATATTACATGTCAATTTTAATTACAAAAATGTTCATGTAATTATTTTCTGAGAAATTTTAGACCTGTTTTGAGAATTTTTGAGGCATTTTGAAAATTTTTAGAATAATCACAAATTTCTATTTAAGAACCATTATTTTAGAAAATTAACAGTCTAAAACTAAAATTGAATCTCATAACACCTTCACTGAATGGCAGAAATATGGTGCATACCATACAAGGAGAAAGGAGAAATTCCACCTGACATGTGTTTGTAGTTATGATTTAGCTAGAACTTCTTTTGTGGGTTTTTGATTGTCAGTGTATCATGTTTTGTTCTGCCATTTCTCCCAATGAATAAACATTCCATCATTCAAGCATTCTTCTATTAACTAGCAGGATTGTCAGAATTCACAGGAAAAAAAAGTTAATTTTACTACCAAGAAGTGCATAATACCAAATAGAAAACAATAATGATTTGTTTTGAAAAACAGAAAGAAATATTTTGTGATAGAAACAGTATAATATATTAATTTTATATTGCTAAGGTGTGTTGTATGGGTAAATATCAAAGATGTTTAGTTGTTCATATCTGCTGTGTGTGTGTGTGTGTGTGTGTGTGTGTGTGTGTGTGTGTGTGTGTGGCACTGGGGATTGAACTCAGGACCCTGCACTTGCCAGACAAGTGCTTATTCTACTGAGCTATTTCCTTGGCCCATATCTACTTTACATTGCTCTACAACCTGGTAAGTGATTGAGAATCCCAGGTAAAAGACCAGCATGTGTGTACAGGAAGGCCATTCAGTGCTCTGAAGTTTTCCTTTCAGCCATTTGTGTGGAGCTTTTCTTCTACCACCATATTTTCCATTTCTGCTAGGAAGCTGAGTGACTGGATTTACACCTCCTCTTCTTTCTCTTCCCACCTTCCCGGTGACAGTGCTAATGAGCTGTCAGGTGGCTGGAAATGAACAGCAAATCCTGGCAGCGATATCCTAAAATGGGAGACATAGAATTCAGGCATTATTAAATTATTATGCTTTTATTAATTGAGAAGCAAATGTAAAGCGCTTTTGCTTTCTTTGGAACATTGTCTGTTTTTATCTAGATGCTAAGCATCATATATTTGGCACAGAAAAAAACATGCCAGCATAACAGAAGTCTGTTGACATTTTAACTGTCTAAACACAGCCCATTGTTCTGAGCATGTTTCTGAAGAAACGATGTCATAGGGAAAATTTGTTGATTGGATTCAGAAATCTTCATTAAAGAACTGTCAACACAATGTCATTTCTCACGTCAAAAGTAGACTTCTGCTAAACACTAACTACACTTTTTGGCAAAGTTTGGTAGGCAGATGCCAGGTCTGCCCTGGATCCTTATAACTACAATAACAACATACAGAAGACTGCCTCTTTGTTGTGTTCATGCCATTTTTGACCTTCAAATCATAATCTTTTCCAAAGACAGGTAAATGGGTAGTTAGTAATGAGCTATAAATTTGAATTTAATTTAAAATAAATCAATATATGGAGCAATACTTGTAGTAGCCATAATAAAAATGGATAGAAGTATCGCACTGGATCAGTCTAAGTCAGGTCCGCTAGTTCAGGCTGGTGAACATAGATCATTAAGTTGGGAATTGCTAAAAGTCTAACTACGCATGGCATCTGTGGTCTCTGATATACAAGAACTCAAAAAGCTTAGCTTATAGACTTTAAGAGCAATATCAATTTAATTAGTGCAATTATTTCCAGAGGAAGGGTTAATCAGTAAATTGTTGCTAGAAACTATTTTCATTAGTAGTAGCAAAATTAGTATTTTTAATAATTATTATTAGTAGTAGTCAAATAAATCCCATTTTTCTCCTTGTGGAATTTCCTTCATAGAATTAGGATAGACACTCAGATAACTGATTTGCCTTTTCTGTTTCCACATCTGTATTCCTTTTAGAGGTTTCTCTTTGTTTTCCTCTTAACAGGTTACTACTTATGTCCACTGACCCTTTACCACCTACCACCAGGGTATCTAACTTGCTCCATTCTTTTTGTTGTTTACCCCTTTGTCACTGACTGTGGGAAGAAAGATCAGGCAGGGGCACAGTAGTACAGGAACAAAGGTATTTATTATTGTGCTCAAGCAAAAAAAAAAAAAGAGAAAGTATTTAAGAGACAAAAATCCCAGGCTGATTCCCACAAGAAGCCAGAGTGGTGTAGCTGGCCAGTGTTTCTAAAGCAACCCACACCCCAGTCTCTTCATGTCCTCACATGCAGAGGCAGAGATTCAGTTGCATTTGCCCTCTTTCTCATTGACCTTTCTCAGGATGCTTGTCTCCTCTTGTCTAAGGTGGTCATTTCATTTCAGGGTATACTAATTTATTGCAATTAATTTGAAGGTAATTATATGTTACTTAAATGGCTGTCCTGGTATGCTTGTGGACCACACAGCCCTTAAAGACTAACTTGGTTTTTCCGGCCCTTCTCTTCTCTCAGTACTTTGTACCCATGAGTCTACAGGGACTAAAATCTAAATCTAAGGAAGTTGTAGTTGATGGTGTTCAGGGCTGAGAAACACGAATAGATCAATGATAACTTTGGTCCAGCATGGGTATGTACAGGAGAAATAAGCAACTCAGAATGACCCATGGCTGATATGTGCAATCTGACTTAAAAAATAACAGTGAATTTTTAAATTTAAAAAATAACTGTCACAATAAAAAGCACATTGCCATTAATCCTCCTCAAAATACTCCTCTTCACATTAGACACTTAATTCCATTCTTTTGCTACTTTCTGAGCAGTTCTAAAATTTCTCTTTTGTGAATTTATTTAGACGAAATATTATAGCTGCTTCAAAATTCTGAATCTACTAGGAAGTTTTGCCTTTCACAGCCATTTGGATTTGGAAGAAGAACGAAAGTCCAGTGAATAAGTTAGGAGAGGACAGACCATGCTTTTGCCAGCCTGTCTTTCCATTAGGTAATACAAAGCAGTATAGCACACACTGTTTTTGTTTAGCTTATTTTGTTTTAACACATTTCATAGAAGCACAAAGGAGGACTTTGTCGACTGCTTCACAAAGTGGCAAAAATTATACAATGTGTATGTTTGACATCATGGGGATTACTTACCTGAAGATTAATGGTAACATCTTTTACTCTGATTAATGTTATTCTTTAAACATTCACCATCTCTTTGGATCCCATCTCATAAAACTGGTGGAACATATTTACTTGTAGAAAAAAAAAAAGGTCTTCCTTCATTTATGATTAGTAATGGGACAAGAACTTTACTAGGAATTAATGTTAACATGAGTGAAGCATGCCAGTCCTGCCCCCAGGGAGTGCTGAGATAGCAATTGAGACTGGGTATGATGGCTCGCACCTGCTATCCCAGCTCTTGGGAGGCTGGGAACAGGTGGCTCACTATGAGTCCAATCTCGTAGTGAGACCCTGAACACCAGGTAGACCCTTCCCTAAAATACACACACACACACACACACACACACACACACACACACACACACAATAAATCATGGGTGGGGCATAACATTCCTGTATAAATTTCTCCCTATTTATTAACTTCCTTATTTAAAAAAATATATGTTTATTAAGATAAATCAATAAATAAATAAAATTAAAGCAACCAAATTAAAGGAAGGTTCTAAGAGTTATACATGGACTTTTTCTGAAAAGTTGTGGGCAGGATCACTGCATTTGTAGTAGAGTATACAGACATTTATTTTTACTTCTTGCTGACTAGATTCTTGTCATAGTGAATTTAGGCAGAAATCTATCAAAAACTGTGCCCCATAAGCTCTTTCACATGAAGTAAGAGGGATCTAAATACTCTACATATCATAGAACAGCCTAATAATTGCAAGGTTAGAAATGGGAATACTTAAATTAATTTCTTATATTTTCTCATGTGGAGGGTTATTACTGAGTAGAGACTCACCGACATATCCACCTAACTACTGCTCCATATCCTGAGGTGAAATATTATTGTATTACACCTCATTGAACATAAAGAACATCCACACAATATGTTAGAGTTCAGTTTTAAAGTCTGTATTCTTATGTCTATCAGGCCATGTTGCTACTAAATATTAAGAAAGCAGCATGAATAGTGGACATTTTCCTTCTGTTTGGAGTCACATTTCCAAAGGTTAACAGCTTAGTTAAATTTGCCATCCCAACAAAATCATCACTAGGTCTGATGAATTCTTTGGGGCTCAGCACACTTAGCTCTAAGAATAAAAATCTCTTCAGAACAAATTTTAATGTTGGGAGTTCTCCCATAAGAGACTAAAAAAGTTCTGGCTGAAAATGAGGAATTCTAAAATCCTAAGGACCTTTTGAACTTCATATTATGAAATTTTTAGAGATTGGTCCTTGATCATGCCTAGCACAATCTACTTGATTTATAAATTTAGGTTTAAAAATGGACCCACTTTGAATTCATTTCTTAGACTCTTAAAAATGGAAATTCACAAATTGTTAAGCTCATTTTTCTCTTGCTTCAAAAAAGCCTGTGCTGCCTCTTTACAAGAGAAGAATCTGACTCCTTACTGGCCATACATAGGGCTTTCTTGGGACATTATTAATATATTTAAAGTTTTATCTGTTTTTTTGTTCTAAAACCCAACACCCCTACTGTTGTCCATGGGATTAACACAACATTGATATTTTCTTATGTCTGTAGAATAACTGCTAAAATGCATAAGGTCATTCTTTTATTATTTCATAAAGCCATTCATATATCACAATAGTTGTAGTGCTTTCTCTTTTTCTCATTATGTAAGGAGGGTGTTATGGTTTAGAACTAGAATGTCCCCTGAAAAATTCTCATAAATGTGGAAGATGATTCGGTCACGGCAATACCACACTCACCAGTGGATTCACTCAAAAATGAATTGCTAGCTGAACAAACTCCTATCAAGAGTTGGGCCCTGATGGAAGAGGCCATGAGAACATGACTCAGCAAGTTACATCCTCCTCCCTGGCTCTCTCTTGGTTTCTGCTCCTTAGTTGCCACAGGATAAGTAGCTGTCCTCTGTGTAGGATTTCCCATCATGCCATTTCTGTTTTGGAGCCTGCAGACTGAGAACTGAAGCATCTCAAAGCCATAAGCCCAAACATATTGCTTTTCATTGGCTTATTGTTAGATTATTTTGTCCTAACAATGGGAAAACAAGACAGAGGAACATCAGGTAGTTACACAGTTTCCCTCTTTACATGTTTATTGCCACCATCTTTATCAAGGTGATTTAGGAGTAGTGAACTCACCATCAGATTTTTTAATTTTTATCAATGCATGTCTTCCTTTCTTTTCACTTGAGAAGCTGCTGTTTTCAATGTAAGTATTTACATCCTTTGAGCTTCTTGTCATCACTTAGTTTGTACAAATCCTAGTAAACTGATTCTAGAGTCCAATAAAGTCCAGTCCTCCATCACAACTGACTGGGCAGGGGGAGGTTCCACATATGCCTATCAACCTAGCGTAAGCTTTAATTGACCATTCTGAAGCACATCTCTAAAATGACATACTAAATGTTTTGTTTTTTTCAAAACTGTTGTTTTTTATTTGCCAATGGCAAAAGGCCCGCAACACCAAAGTACCTAAGCCTGCAGTTAATAGTGTCACTGAGAAAGAGGAAACCAAGGGAAACTAAAAGGATGATGAATAGGAAAATGGGAGACCAAAACACAGATGCTGTAAGCCCAACCCCTGGAAACTGCAGGGTATCTCAGTGTCTCAGCAAGGGCAGAGGATCCAACCTCACTGATTGCTTTCCTCGCTGACCTTCAACAGCCAGTGAATTTTTCCTCTGAAAGTCTCCTTATCGATTTGGTTGTTTCAGGTAAGACACAGTAGTCAGCTTTCACACCAAATCACACTTTGGCACCATATGCTACACACATAACATTCAAAACCACTGTTTGCTCTCCCCTCTCCTTTATTTTTCCCTCTGAACCAAGGGGTGTTGGAGTCTGTTGTCTCTTTTTCTTTTGTACAATGAATACAGGCTGTTTGCAAACTGCTTCATCATTTGTATCATCTTTTATATCAGGCACTTCAGATTTTTTCTTCTCCAAAAATGCTACTGTGCAAACCAGTGTGGTGCTGGGCTATCTGCAGACTCAGTCGGAATGACAAGCAGGCCCTCTCACACCCTTTATTCTTTTTCTCAGGTGTGCCTGAAGCCTTTTTATTTTTTCTGTCTGAAACCTCTTTCTCTTCGTAGATAAAACCAAAGAAGGAAAATTATAATCAATTCTTTTTGCAATTAATTTCTTCCTGAGTAATTTTTCTTTCTTATTAAATCCAGGGCTAGGGTAAATCCATCTTCCAAATGTAACTTTTGTAAAAGTATCTGATTATGATTAGAGTGTTTCATTGTGCGGTATAATGGATGATGAAATTGGCTGATAAGCCTGTTTGTCCTAGCAATTAAAGCAAAAAGCACGGCTCAAAGTGTGAAATACATCCAAGCTGCAGAATGCAAATTGCAGGTGGTGTATATGTGATTTAAGTGGACCAACATAAACCTGTTGCTGTGCATCAGTAAAGCTAGGAATTTAAGCTCATTGTTTCAGGACATGTTCAGTGATTAGTTAGGGCATGTTAAGAAAATAAATGAATCAATTCAAATTTGACTCAAATAAAAATATTATCTAAATACAAGAACCATGATAGAAAGAAATGACTAGAACATATTTCAAGAGCAATCCCTTGAAACAGTTTTTATTCAAAAATATAGATATCCACCATTCCTAGGAATGTACAAATAATTTGGGGAATTAAATTAGTAGTAAGGAAAAAAAGAAGGACCGAGCAGATGGCTCAGTAGAATAAGAGCTTCCTTGGCAAGCACAAGGGCCTGAGTTCAAACCCCAGTTCTGCCAAAAAAAAGAAAAAAAGAAGAAAGAAAAAAAAGAAACTAACAACTACTGGTACATATTTACTGCGGTATAAGTTCTCATAATGTATCGATCAGTGATTGCAAAGCTTTTCCCATCAAAGCAGAAATTTTAATTCCATTTCTGTGCTCCCATAGTTGTTTCTTTTAAATGAATTCTTCTTTTCAGCATTCTAGACTCATGTCTATTTTGCCAGTTTTCCAGTAGTAGATGAAAATGACATGTACATTGTACTTTAGGTGTACTGACTTTATTTTTTAATCAAACAATAGATCACAGTTGAAACAATCAGTACAAGACTGACATCTTCATGCAAAGGAGAGAGGTCAACATGAAGATAAAAGTAGCACAAGACTTGAAATCAGACTTTTCTATGATGAAAAAATAATAGAAAAAATTTAAGAGGTAAGGCTCAGGGCAAAGCTGAAATGGATATAAAGTCTAGCTCTTCCAAGTGCAAGTGAGGTAAAGTACACCAAATTCTTTGTCACCTGAACTTCAGCTTTCTTGTCTGGGAAATTGGGACTTATGAAGTTTGGGGAATAAAAGAGATACACCTAATGATCATTGGCAAGGCATTGCTCTGGTGTTGGTGTTTAACTTACAAGGAAAATGATGGCAGATTTTGAGAATGAAATTTCATCTGACATTGTTTTTATGAATATTTCTTCATCTACAAGAAAAAAACATGGCATTAGTGGCGTTGCATTAGAATGAAGCTTGTGAATGAGCAGAAAGTTATAATTAATTAAAGAAAACACAATTGATGCATCTATTTAATAGTTTTCCATATTACCAAAAATTATGATTTGGAATCTAATCTGTTCATTAATATTTCAGTTCTTTTATTTTTATATGAAAAGTATTACTTTGTTTTTTTGCAGAAGTGAGTATTGAACTCAGGCCCTTGTGCTTGCCAGGGAAGCATTTGTTCCACTGAGCCAACTCCTCGGCCCCAAATATTACATTTTTAACTTGAATAAGATCACTATTTTATTTTCCCATTTACAAGATGGCAGGTGAAAAAAACTGAGAAGCCGGATACTAAAGAAAAGAAGCCTGAAGCCCAGAAGGCTTCTGCCAGTGGTACTGATAAAAAGGGTAAGGTGAAGAACGTAAAGAAGTCCAAGAATGGAAGGCCCACCCCAGCCGAGATCCTGTCCTGGTTAGAGGAATTGGTAGATACTCCCGATCCGCTATGTATTCCAGAAAGGCTTTGTACAAGAGAAAGTACACAGCTGCTAAGTCAAATGTTGAGAAGAAGAAGAAGAAGAAGAAGAAGAAGAAGAAGAAGAAGAAGAAGAAGAAGAAGAAGAAGAAGAAGAAGAAGAAGAAGAAGAAGAAGAAGAAGAAGAAGAAGAAGAAGAAGAAGAAGAAGAAGAAGAAGAAGAAGAAGAAGAAGAAGAAGAAGAAGAAGAAGAAAGAAGAAGGAAGAAGGAAGAAGGAAAAAGAAGAAGGAGAAAGTTCTTGCTATCATCACAAAACTTGTCGGTGAGGACAAGAATGGAAGTAGCTGGGTGGTTAAGCTCGAAAAATGCCTAGATACTTACCACCCGACTGAAGATGTGCCCCAAAAGCTCTTGAGCCATGGCAAGAAACCCTTCAGTAAGCATGTGAGGAATCTTCGAGCCAGCATCACTCCTGGCATCATCCTGACTGTACTCACCGGGTGTCACAGAGGCAAGAGAGTGGTCTTCCTGAAGCAGTTGGTTGGTGGGTGACTTGCTACTTGTGACTGGGCCTTTATGAAGAACACACCAGAAATTTGTCACTGCTACCTCTACAAAAATTGACATCAGCAAAGTGAAAATCCCCAAACACCCCATTGATGCTTATTTCAAGAAGTAGCTGCAGAAGCCCAGACACCAGGAGGGTGAGATCTTTGACACCAAGAAATGAGATACCAGATTTCAGAGCAGTGCAAGGTAGATCAGAAAGTGGTGGACTCACAGATTTTAGCAAAAATCAAAGCTGTTCCTCAGCCCGGGGCTACCTGTAATCTGTTTTTGTTCTGAAAAATGGAATTTATCCTCATAAATTAGTGTTCTAAATTTCTTACTAAGAACCTAATTAAATAACTGATACATTTAAAAAAATCACTATTTTAAATCAACCAATACCTCCCTGACAAAAACTTATTCCAACTAAAGTGAGTTTAATTAATTAGAACTTTTGAAATTCTTATTTACAGATACTCACTGCCCCAAGCTCCATATATGACATTGTATGATTCAAGACACCTAGAGCAATATTTCTGGTATAACATGAAATTGTATTAATTTTAATTTCTCTGAAACTAAATCCAAGTTTCCCCAAGAAAATACAGTGTAAAATATCTCAGTGTAAATTTATTGGCTTATTATTTAATAATTGCATCACTGATACTCACCTATGTGCAATTTTATAAATGTAATGGCTATCACATCATGTGTATTGAAAAGCATTGAAGGAAGGAAAATATGCAACGATGAAAATTTAATTTGTAATTGGTAACAGGCTAACCCACAAGGAAGATAGATAAGTTGTAATAAGAATAAAATATGTATCTTTTATATATAATCAGATCCAGATTTTTTAAAACATAGTTCTAAATCATCGCTGTCGGTGTGTCAGTCGAGACAAGCTTGGAGTGTGTCCCTCCGCAGAGCAGGAATTGGAAATGAGCTCACAATTTCTTGAGAATGTAACACAGTTACAAAATCCTTGGTGAATCATTGACATCGAGAAAGACATTAAAAAATCCAGTTGTGGTCATTTTAAAAAATCAAATTCCATTAAAGGCAAACCCTGAGAAAAATCAGTGAACTCAGTCACAAAGGTAAAACAAGAAGAAAGTGGTCAATACTTCGCAGCCCTGTGTGCTTAACTCTCTGTTTTTGTTACAGGAACAGTGACCCTGGTGACAGGCAATTGAAAGTCAGGTACTCCTGTAAATATTGTTCCTTGCTGCGTTTTATTTAACAAGTGAGGGTAGCCGCCCAGGCAGAGGCCTTGCCTGCAGATGGATTACCAACCACTGCTTCCAAATACAAAGAAGCTAACCCTATGAACACAATTTGTTAAGACACAGACCTGCAGATCCACTCCTGAGCTGAAAATCCTTAAGTGCTTTTCACTACCACACAAAGTAAAGCTCAAGTCCTTGTGATGAACCGTGGGCCCACGATAGCGCTCCCACCACCTCCCTGAGCTCTTTGACTCAGGTTCCCTTGCTGGCCTTTCCGCCCTAGCTATCCAGGCTCTCTCCTCTTGGTCTCCAGCAGACCAGTTTATGTGCTGGGCCTTTTCTTGTCTTCTCCCTTTCACCTGCAAAGTTGTTAGATAATATAGCTGCATGACTCTGCCCTTTATCCCATGATTCTACTCAAATGCACACTAACTGATTTGGTTTTCACTAAAATATAAGCCTATTATCCTGTTTTACCCTCCTGCTTGACTTTTCTCCATGGTAACTACAACTTCTAATGTCTTCTACACTTTATCTTTTATTTCTTGAATGCCTTAAAGCTATCATGGCGTGAATGACCAGAGAATGGTCTGTAACACACTAAATGCTCCACACATATTTGTTGAACAACTGAATGATGGGGGTATGGAAAAAAATAAATAATAAAACTATTGATTTATCTATTAAAGCTCAGTTCTTAATGTTAGAGAAAAGCTTCAAGGATTTTTGAATAAGACACCGACTGTGTCTTTAAAATATGTATGGCCAAATAGAGCAATCAATCATCTCAGTAACTAATATTAAGGGAGTATAGAGATTGTTACGTCCTTGATTGATATGAATTCCAGCAGTAAGATGTTCCATTGAACTACTGCAAGATCTATATTTAAAAATAAAGATGCCTAAGTTCTGCTATACTTAAGGGACATTTAAATCAAATCACTAGATCAGTAAGGAAACCCATTTAGAACCCTTTTGAGGAATTTCCCATAGATTCCTAGGCCTTTAAACTTTAGATGAAACATTTAGAAATATAAAGAATTTACATAGACCAATCACTAAGCCATCTCGAGACAAAATATATCTTTTACCAAAATGTCCATAATATGATATTTAACAGTTCAAATCAAAAGGTAGTTTCTAAAACACAAATTAAGAAAGCAGAAAAAAAAAACAAATTGGGAAACATTTGAGTACATTTCAGTGAAAAACATTTGTAATTTCTTCTTCTAAACATTTTTCTCACTTAATCTTTCTCCGCTACAGTTTCTATAAGAAGCCTAAGTAATTATCAGGTATTCCCCTCATATTTAAATCATACATTGCTTCTGTTACTTTTACATTACTTTTTTTTGTTCTGTGCTTCATTTGTATTCTACTTATTCCTCCTTTTTCTGTCCTAATTCCTTAATTTCTCCTACCATATTTCAGAAAACAGACATTCTCATATTCCTTGTGACGATAGCACTGAGTGCATCTCATGGAACATTATTCAGAAAGGAGCCCTAATTTATTCCCATGCGCAATATCTCAATATTCTTTCCTGAGTCTATGGAAGAGGGCAAGTGGTTTCCCTCCAGTGGGAGATCAGTGTTGGTGGTTAGCAAGAATCACCAACCCCTGAGCATGTCCAGCTAGACTTAAGGACTTCTCCAGCCCCACTGTTCCCTGGGCATCAGTCTCCAGGTCTCCGTGAAGATCACTCAGAAGCCCACAACAAGCCTGTGCTAGGCAGGGGCTGATTCCTGAAAAGCAGCCAAGTTTTACTTTATTTCTTTTCCTCATTTCCCTCCTGATCAAGCCTCTGGTGGCAAATTTGCAAGGTTACCACCAAGTGTCTATAGTTCAAAAAAAAAAAAAAAGCATTATATTCTGTAACTGGAAGCTTCAGCTCAGCTATAGATGGGATTTTGTCACTGATAGTGCCTCAAAGTCAGAAGTAGCAAATTGGAATTTGGGGAACCTTGTCCTTTACATATCCTCTCCCAACACATCGTAGCTTCTGCAGATGCCAACCAAAGTCACTCCTAATTGAAAATTCAGTCTGCAGTTATACTGGAGTAGAAAGGTTTCCTCTGAGCTCTTTTACACTATTCCACCTATCCATAAGTTCAGGGAGGGGGACAGGGAAAAAATCCCCTATATTGGAGAGTTGTTTTTCTTGACTTAATACTTACTTAATCATATTTGAACTCAATAGGAGTGCATTTATATAAGGTTTGCAATCTCACAGGGAAATGGTGATTTCATCTCTTAAAAGTAAATATAAATTTTATACGGCATTTTCAATTTTTAATTATTTGCATATAGTATTATTTACTTGTTATGGTAACATAGAGAAAATGCATCATAGAGTTTGAAAAATGTATACAAGCCATTTTTAGATGTTTTCATATGTATTTCTAAGTAAAATATATTCATTATAAATCATCCAAATATATTAAATGGAGCATCTAACAGCAATATTTTTCCAAGTATAGTTTATATAACTTCTACCAAAAATGATGAATGCAGAATATTTGTAATAAATTCTTTTAGTCTTTAATTGAGCTAAATAGTTCACTTACTTCATTTATACTTCCTCCTAATCAGTCTTCATGGTTTTCTTTAAAATGTATGGGGCTTTATGACTTTATGACTTGGTATCTTTCAAAAGTTTTGGGGAATTAGTCTTTCTTCAACTATATGTTGTTTTGTGCTTTTTTATTCTTCTGGGATTTTAAATAACTGCATATGTCAAGCTTGTTCATTATAGCTTCTGGGTCATTTATCTTCTAATTTTGCTTCCCATATTTTTTCACTTTGGTTGGTTTTTTCTTACCCATCTTCTGATTCATGAACTTTCCATCTATTGCTAATCTGTAAACCCAACTCCTGAGTTCTAAATTTTGTTTCCTATATCTTTCAGCTGCAGAATTTGTGTTCAGTTCTTTCACTTAAGATCAGAAAGTTACATAATTTCCAAATATTTGATAACATTTCAAAGTTTATTTCTCCTTTTTTTTTTTTTTTTTTTTTTTGTAACAGGGATATGAAACTCAGGACCTCGTGCTCACCAGGCAGGCTTTTATGCCCTTGAGCTATCACCAGGCCATTTGTTCTTTCAAGAGCATAATATTTTCACTATCCCCAACATTTCCTATAAGTCTTTGTCTGTTATCTGTGTTTTTGACAAATTGCTTTATTTTTCCATCTTACTTTGTGTCCACAGGTATCTTTGTATGCTAGAGTGATTCAAAGCTTTGAAAGAAATGATTTGAAGCCAAAAGTCTGTTATCTTCCAGACAGAATTTGCAATTGTTTTCCTAGAGTTCTAGAATCCTTAATTCAATTAATCTTAATAATCTGTCTCAATGACTTAACATTTTTTGCGTCTTTTCAGATATATTCTGTATATGTAGTTCAGGCTGGCCTTAAACTTGCTTCCTTAGGTAGCCCAGGCTGGCCTTGAACTCATGGTGAAGACTCCATCGCTTCCAACATTAACTGACATTAGATGAAATCTATTCCAAGATCAACATACACCTCACTCAATCTTCAGAGACCTTGCTTCCTAAAGTTATGTCGAGGACATCACTTTGGAAAGCTGTGCATTTCAGTGTTTGTCCCTAAGCTCTGATATTCTGTCAAAGACCTAACCAGCTGCTCCATTGCATTAGCAAATGTTACAAATTCTGAGTTCAGCTCTCTGGATTCCTATTCCATGTATCTATCTTGGTCCAGTTATTCCTCAATATTTTGTTAGGTATTCCTCATAATTTTGCATTATTTGTTAGGTAAATCTCTAAGGTCATGCTTAGAGATTTTTATTTTTTAGTTTATCAATATTTTTAAATTACAATCATCAAAAATGGTTTAAGATATTCTGTTAGACATTACCATGAACATAAATACTCTTTTTCTAATTACAAGTGCTCCTAACCAAGGAGTTGTTAAAATATGATCAATGACTGTACTGAAGCAAACACACAACCATGAAATTTCTTTCACAGGCAATGTAGATAACGTAGGTCACATGAAAATATTTCCCATTAGTCCCAAATATGCCATATCTTCTATGATCAGCAAATGTTCCAATAACCCTGTGTACTGATTTTGTGCATTTCAAAGATTAGTAGAATATTCTATCTGCAAAGGAAATTCAAGATAAAAATTAAAGTGATATTGGCTTCTTAGGAACATAAGTGGAGCATGTACAGAAGTAAGATAAAACTCTTACTAAAACTGGGGACAAAAAAAACTGGGGACAAGGGCCTGGAGATAGCTCAGTAGAATAAACGCTTCCTTGGCAGGCTCAAGGGCCTGAGTTCAATCTCTGATTCCACCAAAAAAAATTATAATAATAATAAAATAAACTGGGGACCAGAGGCTTGACTTGAATTTGGCATCTCCTGATACAGGAGGAAGGAACCCCTAGCCTCCTAGTATGAATTTGTGCTCTCTAAAATTGTATAATGAAGTTTATGAACCATGAAAAGAAAAAAAAAGAAGACAGAAGCAATATCCTAACAAAATCTATAAGATAAATAACAGATTAGAGATGATTATGGATATGACAAAATTACTGTACTTGAATGTAAATGATTCTCCTATGGCTACATGTCTTTCATACATACTTTAAAGATAAAGTAAGAGATAGGTGAGAGGAATAGTAAAGGATGGACACAGAAAACCCTGTCTTCTATGCACACAAAATTTGACAGAACTTTGAAAATCTCTCATGCAATGAGATGTTCAGGACAAGCAAGAAAAAAAAATAAGAGAATAACTTAGGATTTAAACCAGGGTCTTCAGCCAAGAGAACTTGATGATAAACTGAATTCTAAATATTAAAAGAATGAGCAGAAGGCTATTTAGTGGAGAAGATAAATCAGAAGGTATTATTAGGGTAAGCCCCCAGGAAAATTAGATTAGGGAGATCTGAGAGTACTTCCAAAGTTTAGGAAATCAATCAGTCTATTTACTGAGTACTGGCTGTATGCAGGTAACTGTACTGAGCAACAAAACACTGGTAACTGATATGAAGCCACTCATTCCTAAGATATTTACTGAGTACCTAATATGTACCTACCAGTGAACAAACAGTTACTTAACCAAATAGACCCAAGTCCCTCCTAAGAATCCCCTAGTTTTCTGAAAGGGAAATAGTATATAGTCAATCTTTATAGTAAGCTGGTATGAACATGGTAGAAGAGTAAACAGTGAAGCTGCACTTAGCGTTTCCTCTTGTATCACCATGGCATCAAAATGAGGAATCCTAGGATGCAGGCAGCTAGTCATGAAGTTAAGTGGGGAAAGGTGATCTAAGCCGAGATAACTCTGCCCTTATGACAAGGCATGATTATGCCAGAAATGCTGACATGATAGAGAGGGATAAATGTAAGTAAAATCAGAAACACAAGGATGAAAGTTCTGGAACATGAGATAGGAAAGATTATAAACACATACAAATGGATGGGCCTGTGGGGTTTGAATCTCAGTGAAACTGAAGCACTACTGCAAAAATTTAAATTAGAAAAGTGTCATCATATTATGTTTTAACAAAATATTCCATTTTCCCAAGATCAGCCCATGTGAGCAGTCATTTTATAAACTAGGAGAGGAGTTGGATGTGGGGAGTTCAGCATAGCTGAGTAAAGGAGGAGTAACATTGTAGCTTCTCAGGGAAAATGAACTAAAAACAGATAACTTGGGAAAAGAGAGAAGCATACATCCTGATACCAAAATTAATGTGAAATAAATTCACCAATCAAACAAAAAATAGGCATGCAGCCCACCTAAACCTGTGAATTTAGTCCTCATGGATCAGGAGCACCATTCCCAGGAAGTTTCCATAAAAACAGAGAGACTGAAAAGAGTGAAAAACTCAATCATCCCAGGTTATATCTAGAATATAAAGGCTTTCACCTCTTTTGATTTCTTACAAACAGAGGATGCTGCAGCCTGGCAATAAATTTCAGTGGCACACACAATGGTGAGTGACTGATTCTGCCCCAGTAGGCCCCTAGATTTTGCTTTGTCATTTGTTCTTTTATTTTTCTTTTGTCTTTTTCTTTCTCTGTCAAGCACCATAACTGCTAACTTGAAACTGTAGCAAAACAAGATTAGGGAGTAGCCACACCATTGAGGATTGCTAGTGAGACAACACAACCCCTTCTGCCCTCTCTTGTGCCAAAAGAAGGCCTTGGAATACATACAAGGTGTGTCCTTTGGCAGTGGAGACAGAGTAGAAAATTAGCATGTCCTTACCCTTTTACCCAGAGATGAGTGATTCAAGTACCCTTCAGCCACAAGTCGGCAATCCCTCCTACTTGAGACCACCAGCACAGGAAAGACGGTGACCAGCACTGAAGGACAAGGAGGGCAGCATGTAGGGGGAATCAGTAGTGTGCAGCAGAGCAGGATGTGAAAGGTCCAGAAGGGGCCAACTCTACACAGTCCAGGAAAGGGAGTATCTTTTGTCTATCTCTGTCTGAGGGTACCTCAACAACAAGGGAGAAATGCAGAGACAAGGAGGGTTAGGAGACTTAGGAAGAGCATCCAGAAAGCTGCTGACCAAAGACTGGCAACAACCTCCCCTTCAGAGACCAATATCAGCCCTGCATGCAACCTAGCACTAATACAGCTGCAGGAATGATGGGACATTAATTTTATTATTTTGATATATTTAGTGCAGGATCTCCCTACACAGCTTGGACTTGTAGTGATCCTCCTGTTTTCAGCCTTCCCAGTGCTGGGATTGCAGACATACACCATCATGCCTAATCTCAGTGGATGGCTCAATGTGCCTGAGGGTGGGTCCAGTGTGGCATGTGATGCTAGGGGATCAAACTGGCCTCTGCGCTTGTCTAAGTAGGTGCTTAGTCCACGGACCTATCTAGCTGGCCCTGTGGGACACTGATTTGAACATGACCACGGAAGAGTGGATACCAGAGGAATTTTATTTATTTAATTTTTATTTCTTTTATGTACTGTTTTCTTTTACTATCTGGTTGAGTATTTTGTTTTCTATTCATCTTTCCTAAACAATCTTGTTTGACATTTTATCTTTATGTGAGTGAACATTGTCTCTAGCTTTTCTGATTTACTTAAATGATCTTTTGATTTCTCCTTTCTTTCTTTCTGTCCTGCCCTCTTCTCTAGTTTCTGAAATGTAATCATCCTTTCACCTCTAGCCCTGTTTCAACTATATCTCTCTTCAATTCTCTGTTTTGTCCTCTGTACCACTTGAACTTCCCAACCACCAGGTAAAAATCACTCTGATCACTCAATGGAGAAATCCATTGCATAAAAGTTATTGATTTATGTTAGGTTTTGTACTATAACTATAGATCTTGTCACTATGTTTAAAGTAATTAAATCAAGAGCGATCACAGTTTGTCAGTTTCTAGGCCTTAATCGATGCTGCTATTATTGCTAAACATACTACCATCCTCAGGTGTCAAAATTGTTGTAATCAGTTATTCACCCTTCTGTAACAACACTGATTGTCTCAGGGCATAACCATCCCAATAGTCTAGTACCAAAGGACTAGGTACTGGGCCAAAGAGATTGTAACATCTTCTTAATAAACTGGAAAAGTAGTATCTTGGGAAAACATAAAATCCAAGAGCCATCTACATGTAGAAGATATTCCTGAAGAACAGATATTTTCTGCAGTGGCCTCCATGTTAGTAATAAAGCTACTTATTATAACAAATTTATAAGCATCAACACAGAAAATAAACATAGACAATGACAATACCCAGAAGCAAAATCCAAATCCAGACATCCATCCACATGGGACAGGTCCAAAGGAAAACAAGATAGAGGAAAACGGAGGCTACCCATCTGAAATTTCTGAAACAATACCACCAGAAGTTCAAAAATGGATGAATGAGATTATAGAGGAAATCATATCAGAATTAATCTTTGAGTTAAAAAAATAGATGATGACCATAGTGAAGGACTTACTCAACAAGTTTAAGGTAGACATGGATTAAAAAAGAAAGAGATACAAAGGAAAATGATGGAAATCATGAATGCTCAACATAGGAAAGAAAAGGAATCATTGAAATAGATTCAAACAGATATCCAGAAAATTAAAATTCCATTGAAAGTTTGCAAAACTGCATAAACAAAAGTAAAGACAAAATTTC
The DNA here is from genome assembly GCA_004027165.1 of Ctenomys sociabilis. NCBI lineage: Eukaryota > Metazoa > Chordata > Mammalia > Rodentia > Ctenomyidae > Ctenomys > Ctenomys sociabilis. Next base: position 160,859 of record PVKA01000249.1, read on the forward strand.
ATACTTGGAAAACTGGATTACTATTAGCAATCACAAAAGAAAGAACTTTTAAAAATAAGAAGGGATCATGAAAAAAATAAAACAACTGTAAGATGATACAAAGAAAAATAACATTGACTGAAGCCAATGAAAAAGCAGTCACCACCACAAATGACATTATAAACAACTATTTACAAAAGTAGTGGCTGAAAACTTTCCAAGTATACAAAAAAGAATTTTTCACCCAGCTAACGCAGGCATAGAGAATTCCGGTTAGCTGTGGCCAAAATAAACCTATACCACATAGAGTAATGAAGATTACATAAATACAGCACAGGAACAAAATACTAAAAGCTGTTAGAGAAAAGAAACAAATCACTTACAAATGAAAGACTATCAAAAGTACAACAGACTTCCTAACACAACCCCTTAAGTCATAGAAAGTGTTACAGTTATTGTGTAGCTGTGCTCCCAGTGCCTCATGCAGCCATGGCACAGACTTCTGGACTTTGTGATTAATGCATAATACAGTACTGGGATTAAGGGTGTGAGTGCTACACCCAGCCTGGGGCAGATAGCCTCAGTGCAATACAAAAGACAGACTTTCTCTCTATAGCCATTGTTGCTGCTGCTCCTGTCCTTTTGCTCTTGCTGTTTTGCTATTTTCTGCCACCGTGCACTGTTGCCTTCTTCCATGTGCCAGTGTGCCTTGAAGCCAGCCGAACATGGACTGAAACTTCTACAAACTAAGAGCTAAATAAACCTTTCCTTTCTTAATTTTGTGTATTGCTTATTTTGTCTCAACAATGGAGGAAGAGTAACCGAGAGAGAGTTTAGGGTGAAGTGTTCTATATCCTGAAAGAAGATAACTTTCAACCCGTATTGATTTACCTTGCAAAACTGTCTCTCAGGAATAAAGGAGAAATAAAATACATCCATGACAAAGGACAGCTGAAAAAAATCGTGGGGATCAAACCACTTCTACAGTGTATTTTGAAAGATAATCCAGAAAATGAAAGCAAGGTGCATAAATTCAAGAAAGCTAATAGGAAGAAATCACTAGGCAGAGCAAGCAATGAAACAGAGGGAAAAAGGAGACATCAGCAGAGAACTATATGACAAAAATATGCCAATTCATGTCAGTTGTAGCCATTGATGTAAGTGGTTTTAATTTACCAATCTAAAGAAATAGATTGTCAGAATGAATCAGGACACAAGATCTATCAATAGGTGGCATACAAAAAAAATATTTAACGAAAAAACAAATTCATAAATTGAAAGTTAAAGGATAGAAAACAATATTCCATGTTAAAGAACTAGGAAAAAAGTAGGGATAGCTATTCTATTTGAAAATGATGTGAACATGAAACCAATATAGATCAAAAAGGATGAAGAAAGTCACTGCAGCTGTGGTGAGAGAAAACTCCAAGAAGAAATAAGAATAATAAATACACATGCAGCAAATATGGGGGAATGCAAAGCAAGTACTGGTACACATGAAAAAGCAGAAAAGTACTAACACAATATAAGGGGGACAGTCACATTCCACTGTCAAAAACAAAAATGATGGATCAACTAGACAAAAACTCTACAAAGAGTATCAGAATTGGACCAAACTTGTGAACAAAGGGACACTGCAGATGTCTCTAAAGCATTCTACCACACAACATCAAAATACACATATATTTCAGCTGTGCATTGAGTAGTGTCCAAAATAGGCCATACACTAGCCTATAGAATGTGCTCAAGTACAAGCAAAAGAACTGAAGTTATTCCATGTATATTGTCTGACTGTTGTATAATGAAGATGGAAACCAACAGCAAATGAAACCAGAAAATCTCTATAAATACATGGAAATTAAATTACAACATACTGAACAATAAATGGTTCATGGGTAAAATTAAAGAACAAATTGAACGATAACTACAAGGAAATGATAATGCTCATACAACATACTGGAACCTACGGGACACACTCAAAGCAGTCTTAAGAGGGAATTTATACCAGTGAATACATATATCAGGAGGGCAGAACAAGCCCTAATAGACAACTTACTCTTAAATCTCAAACATATAGAAAAAGAAGAACAAATGAAGCCCAAAGTTCATATGAAGGAAGAAATTATAAATATCAGAGAAGAAATTAATGCAATAATTAATTAATTGAGACTGTGATAATAATATAAAGAATCAAAAATAAAAGAATTATTTCTTTGAAATATTAAACAAAATTAATCAACTCTTAGACAACTTTATTAACAAAAAGTTTCAAATTCAAGAAATTAACAGAGAAAAGGATGAAATCACAACAAATACTGTAGAATCTAGAAGATCAACAATACCTACTCTGTGAACCTTTTTTCTTATAAAAACACAGATGAAATGGGCAGATTCCTACACATATATGAACTACCAAAGCTGAGTCAAAAAGATACAAATTTTTAAAATAATCCATTGTAAGTCATTGAATAAAAATGTAAGTAAAATGCTGTCAATGAAGAAAAGCCCAAGTTCTGATGTATGTATAAATAACTAAGTTGTATAAGAAATTTAATGCCATTAATCCTCAAACTCTTTAATGAAATATAAAGTGGAGCAATACTTCCAAACTCTCTCCTAGAAGTAGGTATTAGACTGACACAAGGAGCAGAGAAATGTACAAGCAGAGAGATCTACAGGCCAATCTCCCTAATGAACATAGATGTAAACATTTTTAATAAGATTCTAGAAAAAAAAAGCAAAACATCAAGAAGATTATATACTGTGATAAAGTGAGAATCAAGGGACTGGAGAGATAGCTCAGTAGAATAAGTACTTGCCTTGTAAGCATTAGGGCCTGAGTTCAATACCTGGTTCTGTCAAAAGTTGAAAAAAATAAATAAATAAAATGAGATTCATCCCAGGGATTGAGGGATAATTCCACATATGTAAATGAATAAATGTAACAGAGAAAAGGACAAATCACATGATCTTTTCAATGGATACAGGAAAACTATTGACATAATCTGACACATATTCATGATAAGAAAATTAATGAAAATCAGAATACATGGTCTTTAACTTATAATAAAAGCCATTTATGAAAAATAAGAGCCAGCATCATTCTCAATGTTTAATTGAATTCACTGTAAACCAGAAACAAGACAAAGAAGTCCATTACCACCTCTCCTATTTAATATAGTTCTTGAAATATTGACCAAAATAATTAAACATGAAAAAGAAATAAAAGGAATGCATGTAAGAAAGCAAGAAGTCAAATTGTCATTATCTCAGGTGATGTGATATCTTACATAGAAAAAAGCCTCTAAAGCTCCACTAAAAGACATCTGTATCTAACCACCACATTTGGCAGGATATAAGGTAAGCATTCAAAAATCAATAGCAATACTGTATAAAAATAACAGATTTAGGGGGCCAGAGAGATAGTTCAGTGGAGTAAGTACTTGTCTGGCAAGCGCAAGGGCCTGAGTTCAATCCCTGGTTCTGCCAAAAAAAAGAAGTAACAGACTTGCTGAGAGAGAAGCTAAGAAACAACACCCTTCACAATCGCATCATTAAAAGAAATAGGAGTAAATACAGCAAAGGAAGTAAAAGATATACATATATGTGATATAGCAAAGGAAGTAAAAGATATATATATATATATATATATATATATATATATGTATATATACATATATATACATACATATATATATATACACACACACATATACATACATACACATACACACACACACACATATATATACACACACACACACATATATATATATACATGGAAAGGAAATAAACGAAAATACCAAAACCTGGAAAGATATCCCTTTTTCTTGGTTAGGAAGAACTAGCATGCTGAAAATGGCAATATTCTCAAAATTTCTATACATATTTAATTAAATCCCAATTAAAATATTATACCTCATAGACCTATAGAATGCATTCCTTAAATTCATTCAGAACCAGAAGAGGCCTAGAGTAGCAAATGGAATTCTGGACAAAAAATGGCAAGTTGGAGGAATTGCAATCACTAATCTGAAATTATACTAGAGCATCACCATGAGAAAAATAGCATGGTTCTTGGAAAAAAAAATAGAGCTGATATTCAGTGGAACAGACTAGAAGATGTAGTACATTGTAAACAAGTACAATGTACTGCCCCCTGATCTTTGGCAAAGAAGCCAAAGATGTTCCCTGGAAGGATACTTCTTTAACAAGTGATACTGGAAAACCTGGCTTTTCAGATGCTGAACACTGAAACTAGATTACTGTCTATCACTGAGTACTAAACAAAAATCAAATTTGGTCGAAGACCTAATATTAAAACAGAAACACTAAATGTGCTAGAAAATGAAATAAGTAGAACTCTGGTAGACAAAGTTGTGAAAATGAAATAAGTAGAACTCTGGTAGGCAAAGTCTTTCTCAACAGAATCCCAGTTGCACAGGAATTATCACAAAGAATCAACACCTGAAATCTTATCTTATGAAAAAGCCTTTGCACAGCCAAAGCAGTCACCAATAAAGTGAAAAGACAACCAAAAGAGCAAAGTTTATGCCAGCTGTTCTTTGGAAAAAGAGGCTAATATCCAGACGATATAAAGAACTGAGAACAATCACTCTCCAAATTCAAAGTCCCAGTCTAAAGACTTGGCATCTGAGATGAATAGACACTTGTCAGTAGAAGTACAAATGAAAAATAAACGTATGAAAAAAATGTTCAACATCACTGGTCATTTGAAAAATGCAAATTAAAATAATGTGAGATTTTATCTCACTGTAGAAGAAATGGTTATTATCAAGAAAGCAACCAATAACTAATGCTGGCATCATTTCAGGAAAAAGGAATACTTCACTACAGTGTGAGTCTAGGCTGGTGCTACTACTGTAGAAATCAGCATGGGGATTCCTAAAACAACTAACACTGGTAGTCCCATTTTACTTAGCTATGCTCCTTGTAGGTGTCTTCTCAGAAGAATTAAATATATCATACTACAGTGATATAGACACAGCAATGTGTATAGAAGTACAGTTTGTACTAGCTAAATAGTGGAAGTAAACCAAATGTCCATCAACCATCAGATGGATAAAAAAAAGTGCTTTTTAAAAAATAATGGGACTGAGCGGGCTGTGGTGGTACAGGCCTGTAATCCCAGCACTCAGGAGGCTTGAGGCAGGAGGATTGTTGGTGAGTTCGAGACCAGCCTGAGCTACAAAGTGAGCTTAAGGCCAGCCTGAACTGCACAGTGAGACCCTGTCTCAAAAAGACAAAGAAAAAGAAAGAAAGAAAGAAAGAAAGAAAGAAAGAAAGAAAGAAAGAAAGAAAGAAAGAAAGAAAGAAAATAAAAAAGTAATGGGACTGTACTTAAACAGAAAAAAGGACAAAATCGAGATACTTAAAGCTAAATGGATGGACATTGAGACCATAATCATGAGTGAAATAAATCAGACATACAATCTCTCTGGTGTTAGAAACTGAAGATGTAGTTAAGAACAAAAATATACAATAGATGATGTGAAATAAGAAAAAAATGTTCAAAAGGAAAAGGGAACAAAAGAGAGGGAGGAGAGCATAAAAAAAATGGAAACATGATTAAAGGATGGTAAAATGAAAACAGTTTTGCAAGAGGGAAGAGAAATGTTGAAAGGAAGGAATGGGAATGGAAAGAAAGAAGCAGGTTTGCAGTACTGGTTACAAGGTACAAGAAGCAAAGTTACAATCAGCAAATGTGCAAGTTCAATGAGACATTTCAAATGCTGAAGTCAGAATGGTGAGAATAAGAAACAGCCCAATGGTAAAGCACAGGAGTCTTCAAAGTGCTGACATAATTCATTCAGTTTGGTACTGTTTCTGTTTATGCTTACATTAGTCTTTAAAAAAAAAAAAAACCTGGGGATAGAACTTGGGGCCTTGTGCCTTCCAGCAAGGCACTTATGCTACTGAGCCAAATCCCTGACCTTGCATTTGCTTTTTAAAATAAATTTACCTAATGCATATTTTTAAAAGATCCAATGTGTAATATGTAGATTATCAAATTTTCAAGCAGAATGCAAATATGTATCATAAACGTGTGCATTAAAAATGAAGTTATTGGGGGAAAAAGACACTAAAACAGGTTCTATGAATAAGCATGAATTTGTAGCATAATATCCATTGATGCACAAAAGGAAACCACAAACAGTTATTTAAACAAAAGACTCCTCTCCTCCTGACCGCAAGAGTGCTACATTTAGGTTTTGATTTAGTTTTGTGAACTTCTAGAGTTCATTTCTTTCATGAGTCCTAAAGGAAGACTGTGATACAAGTACTCTCGTTTATCCAAAGCAATACGGTCTACTCTCCACCTAAGCCAGAGCGAGGAATGCTCAGACACGTCAGGGATCACCGCAGTACCTTGAGGGGCAAGACGCATCCTTTCTTCACGCTGAGTAGGTATCACTGTGATCACCAACGACAGCAGATTGCTAAGATACATGGTCGTTCTTTCGCCTCACTTCACTAGTCGTTCCTGCTCAGCCCCATGCGGCACACCTGATCATTTTCTCCCTCAAAAATGTCTTTTCGTTCTGGATTTTATTTATTTATTTATTTAGTATTTTTAGTAAGGGTCTACAGTGTGTATAGGGTCTCACTATGCAGATCGGACTTGTAGTGATCCGTGTGTGTTCAGTCTCTCAACAGCTAGGATTACAGGCACGCACCACCACGTCCAATCTCAATCACAGTCTCAGTGTGCCCCGGGGCTGGGGCTGGCACTGCAAGCCCAGGATTAAAACCCAGCCACTGCATCTGCCTGAGCAGGCGCTTTAACCTGCTGAGCTATTTGGCTGGTCATTTGTTTGTTTTTTGTATGTGTTTGATACAGAGTCTCACTACGCAGCTTGGATTTATAGTGATCCTCCTGTTTTTCACCCCCACCAGCGCTGAGATTACAGGCATGTACCACCACGCCTGAATTTGGCGGCCACTCAGAGCACAGGGCACAGGGTTGGCACAGTATGTGGTACCAGGAATTGAACCTTTATCCCTGCACTGGTCTAAACAAATGCTTAGTTCACTGAGCTATCTTGCCGACCCTTCACCTGCACATTTTTTTAATCAAGACTAAACACTGAACTTACTTATTTCCATCCTCTTTTTTTCCACCATAAGTGATTAGCACAGTAAATTTGTGATTTTTTTACAAAATATTCTTCACTTAAATGAATGTAATAAACCTATCATCTTTAGAAGGAAGCAATTTGATTATTTTCCTCTCTTGATTACCATAAGTTTAACTAGTATGAATGGTTTGTATTTCTCCATAAGCAAATTTCTGCATCTAAAATAAACTTCATATATGGATGATTTCTTTGGGGCCAACAAAACTGAAAACAATTTTAAACAACACAAGATCCTTGAGAAAAAATACCTACTGACTAGAAGGGAGACACATAGTGCATCGGAAAAAGGAGCAAATGATAAACTATGCCATAAGCACAATGAGAGTTCAACAACTATTTGTTATTTATGATGAAAAGGCTTTCCAATAGGGTCGATGCAATGCCTGGTTCTAGCATTTTTTTTCTCTTTTTTCCAGACTTGATAGGAATAAAGGAGACATCAAAAGAAAAGTTCGCATGGATTCTGTGGCACTGAAAAGGGTAGATGGGCATCACTTTAGAAAAATGACAATAGTCATAGTCATCCATCTTACAAATGTGAGTCATTAATCCCATGGAGACAGTGAGAAACAGCATGACTCAAACCAAATCTAAAGTAGAGTAGAAATGGTGCAGGGCTGGGAGTTAAAATATCTGGGAATGTCACGTCAATCTTTCATTAATGGACAGTATGACCTTGGGCAAGATGTTGAGGTGCCAGCTGCCTAAGAGATAGGTAGCCCAGCTCAATTTCTATGTCCTCCGAGTTTCTATCTTTATCAATTTACCATTAAACTCTCCCTATCAGAAAGCCAACAGATGCTGTTCTGAATACGGGAGATTAGTAGAATAATTTTCACATACACAGAAGCAGAGACAAAGCCATTAGATTGTGAAAAAATAGCCAGTAGGTGTCCGTTCAGAGAGTCTTTTGAATCACTGACATTATATTGCTAAGTTCTCTTTTAACTTGAGTTTATACTTTCAGTACTTGTTTTGTTTGATTTGTTTGTTTGTTTGTCTTGGTTCCAGGAATTGAACTCAGGATCTTGTGCTTGCCAGACAAGCACACTGAGCTATATCCAATACTTACTAAGGATTCTTGCCTAAGGAAAAAGAAAAATCAATTCTTCATTATTAATAGAGACAAATTATTGGAGAATTTTTTATGGGCTGCAAATTATCTTATGTACATATGCTATATGAAATGTGAGAGTACAAAACTGTCAAAATACATTTTTAAAAAATGTATATCAGACTACACAAAAAATGACAATTTTAAAAGTACATTAAGTTATGATGATAGGTCAGATCTGCTGTAGTTTAAAATGGATTTTAAAAATACAATGGATTTACCACCTTCACAAAAAAGATCAAAAGATAATTTGAACAATGAATTTGGCTTACCATGTGAATAACAGGTTAAACCTAGATTTAGGGCTATGTATGAAGAAAACCCTCCCTGAAAACCTCAAATGTAGGTTCTGAGAAAGTACTTCTTTCAGGAAATGCTATAGGAGAAAGACTCACAAGTTAAAGAAACACTGTACATTATGGTAGAGAGTGAGGAAATTTCACTCATCATAATCAAGTCCCTGGATAAGGTGGAAAATAACTGAATTTAAGGTAATTACCATTGACTTAAGTACTGTTACATTCCGGGTCCTGTATTAGGTGCTTTGCACCTCCCAGTTCATTTCATTCTTGATATGAAGTGAGGAATTAAAGCACTGTTGTCCTTATTTTGATCTTAAAGAAATCAAAGTTTAGAAATCATAACAAAGGTAGTATGAAGCAAAGTCAAATGCTCCTGAAAGAAAATGTTATTTCAGTTACCTGAAACTACACCAATGGCCCCCACACGAGTTTCTATGGTCCGTGGCTAGATGTCCCCCCAAAGACTCATGCAAATGGAGAAGAGAGAAGCCAGTGGGATAGCTCAGCAGTCTAAGTGCCCGCTTAGGCAAGTGCTTGGACCAGATTTCAGTCCCCAGCACCACATGCCATGCCAGCCATGCCACTGGGGTACTCTGAGCTGGGGTGGCACACATCTGTAAGTCCAGTGCCAGGGAGACTGAAGCCAGGAGGACCACTGTGAGTCTGAGCTACATAGTGAGACCCTGTACCAAATACATAAGAAAAAGAAAATGGAGCAGGTTTCTAAAGTTTATGATTAATTCATGAACCTATGCTGGGATTATGGATGTCGGTGATGCACTGCCCCTGGGGTGACAGCCTGAGAAATCTGTTGAGCTCATATTTAATGTAGGAAACAATGTGTTTAGTATTTATAAGTCCTACCATGTCAATAATGAAAAGGGACATCTTAGTCACTGAAGAAAGGCTGATGAAATATTGCTAAAATTATATGTTGAAAAAAGGTGAATTTATTATTTATGACAGTCAAAGTGATTACTTTATTGATATAATTTTGGCTGGCTTTTAGAAGGAAACAGCTAAATTGAGATATTTGAGGTTTTACAGTGATCTAAGGAAAAGTATTTAGGATGTTTTAGGGTTCATGATACAGTAGCTTAATTTGTAGAGGGAACTTCTATGAAAATCTTCAAGTGGCAACAGTATCCACATTCAGGAAGTTACGGTCTAAGATTCTTAGATTTATGGAAATTCCTGGAATAAAGAAAGTAGTTACTTATAACTTTTCTCCTCTTGGAATTGTAAAATCATACTAATATAGAAACAAATGTGTACACAGATGTTTTAGGTTCCAGAAACGCAGAATTATATTAAGCAGTTATAAATTTGATCCAAGAAATTATTTATTTATTATATTTTGTTTATTAGCTATCTTTGCATAGGAAAACTTTACACATTAGTTTCCTGTCAAATAAGATTATGAATCTTTGTGGTCAGAGAATTTTTATTAAATTCTTGCCATTGCTATCAACAGTCCCTAGAATTGGCTAAAGTTTTATGATATTTAATTAAATATGATTCTTAGGTTCTCATCTGAAAAGTGTCATGAAGCAGCAGTTTTAAAATAAGACCATTTTATAGGCATATACTTCTCTACTTTTTAAAATCTCTCTTCTATTAGAGCTAGTAAAAATAAAAAACAATTTAATAAATACTACAAATACATTGCATATCATACACCTTCAATTAATCTCCAAATTCAGTTGAAGAATAAAATTAAAAGCGTAATGTACATAGCAGAAGTAAGGAAAATCAAATTATTCCACTTACTACCCAGTAAGGGTCAAAAAGAAAAGAGGTATTTGGCATAATCTTTAAGAGAACAACAACCTTTCTAGATGACAGAATAGAGATATGGTAGCTGAGGTGGGGAAAGGGTATGGAACCTGGGTAGGGGCAGCCTGGGCAGAATTTTCTGTTATCTCTTTGTCAAGTGTACTTCGTTTTCAGGACAAGGACGTATTTAAAAGAGCAGTTCTTTTCATTCTGCTAAACTCACCATTGATTGCAACGTCAGTAAAAAATCCCTGTTTAAAAAAAATGTAAATATGGGGCCAGGGAGATGGCTCAGTGGAATAAGTATTTCCCTGGCAAGCGCAAGGGCCCAAGTTCAACCCCCAGTTCCACCAAAAAAAAAAAAAAAGCAAATATAGTTTATTAGCATTTAACAGTAAGAAATAGTTATATGTGAATTGCACTTGCCTTTTCCTATGGAAATCATCATTTGCATCTCTAGTGTGCAGGGCAGTGCCAGTCTTGAATGAGTTACGTGGCTGTATGAAAAATATGCTCCGTGTGAGTCTACAATGAAGATCTGTGTACATTGTAAGAAATAAGCATTTCATGAGGTTTTCCCTTTGCTGTACTTATATCTATATATCTCTGACCTATGTACTTTTCCAAATCACAAGTCATGTTGCAAATACCCATATATATGTCATTCCTAATGTAAATGCATTTCTATACATTGTGTGGAATCACACATTTTATATTTATGTAATCAGCCGGGCGTGGTGGCACACGCCTGTAATCCCAGCACTTGGGAGGCTGAGGCAGGAGGATTGTTGTGAGTTCGAGACCAGCCTGAGCTACAAAGTGAGCTTAAGGCCAGCCTGAACTGCAGTGAGACCCTGTCTCAAAAAGACAAAAAAAAAAAAAAAAGAAATATTTATGTAATCAGAACACATTTTAGTATATGTGCTGCCGAAGCGAGCACCATGACACATTTTGAACTACTGTCATAAGTTTATTTCCTAGTTCCTTTCCTTTGTTATTGCCCTTGTTAAACTAATTTTTATTGGTCTTGTGTTTTGTTGTCCTTTTTCTTTTTTAAGAGGCTAAGTGTTTCTTACAGGGACAGAAACTTCGGCTTCTGCTTAAAACATCAGTTCTCCATAGGTAACGTACTTACTCTCAAAGTGACAAGGAAGTGGGGGGCGGGCCTCCTTAGTAAATAATGTTCATTTCTGAGTTTGTATGTTCTTTTATTGATGATATGTGTGGGGTATATATGTATGGCCTTTCTATAACATTTATATGTATGTATCTATTTATGATCTTTATATGAGTGTTAACTCGAAACTTGACAAATCTTCAAATTCTAGCTGTCCAACATGGCTCTCCGGCCCCATCCCCGGAGTGTGCTGAGCAGGCAAGCGAGTCCTGGCGTAGTAATCCCAGCTCTAGGGAGGCTGAAAACGGGAGGATCACCACGGGTCTGAGCTGCATAGGGAGACCCTGTACCAAATACATAAATGAAACAAGAAAAAAACAAAAAAACTTCCTTCTTTTTCATGGACATGCAGCCTCTCTTCTGACTCTCTTCCTTCTATCAGACTGGAATCGTCTCTCGGAGCTCCATGCCAGGCACACACCCTGCCCCTCCTACTCCCACCCCCTCGGTAGCTCTGACCAGGGTACGCGGACGCTCTCTGCCCTAGAGGATGGGGGGCACAGCCACCGCTGCTCAGCGCTGCCTTCTCTAGTGCGCTGGCTTCACACATAATCTCCTCGCCACTCCTAATTCTCCTTGGTGGTTCTGTCCTTTCTTCACTACGAACGGGTAGGTAGTTTGTGGGAGATAATAGGACTCTCATAGACTGGAGAACACTTAACCAAGAGAAAGAAAAGGAGGCTCTACCCTATAAACACTTGTTGCTTAGCAAACCCATTCACTAATTAATCCCTGCCATGTTCTTATCTCTTTTCAGAAGATAAGCTATAGTTTGGGCTACCTATTGGTCAAAACTATGGTTAAATATAAAATAGGAAAAATTAAAAACTGCTATTATGTTCATTTGTGCAGATATATACTATATGTAAAGCTATATTGTCCTACATTTGCTTGCTTAATTTGTCACAAAAATGTTTTGGAAATTTGTTCTACTCAGTTTCTGTAATGGTGTCAGCAGAGTGACAGTGGATGATATGGAAAGTCTCTTTCTTCACTTTTATGTATATCTTGCATCAAAAGTAAGGGTAGGTATCTATTAATGGTCTGGAAGTATACTCATTAAACAATATTCTTCATTATTTTACAAGTAGACAAGCAAAACTTATCCAGCCAACAGCTGGACTAACTCTATAGAACTATATGAGCAGTTATGCTTTAAAATCAGCCAGATGCAACTGTTCAGATAAAGAAATAGCATTTGTCATATGACAATGTGTTCCAATAAAAATTCATCTGAAAGAAATCAAAAAACAACAATGAACTTCGAAACTTAGAAACTTAACTTTTTAAAGTGCTCAACTGTTGAATGAATAGCCACGGACAGTGACAATCCAAGAATAGAGGAGACAAGTCCGTTTGTGGGAGAGCAGCCTCTGCCACCGTCAAGAGCTCACTGCATGGCCCAGTGTGCCTGTCCGCACACAGCCAGGTGCCAGCTTTGGGTCCCTCACTGGGGTATCCCTTGAGGGCCAGAGACTTGTGATTATCATGCCATAAAATAAAAGAATGACTAGAACTATGTCCATGAGGGCCTGTGCAATGAGAGTTTTAACATTTAAGGGGAAGATTGAGATGCAGTAGTGATTCCGACCTCTTTGCACAGGACATCAGAGAAGAAGTTATAACTGCATTATGCATGAAATTCCGCAGCCAACTCCAACTGCATGATTTACACTCTATCTTCATAACATTGATTAAATTGAGTTTTAAGTGTCTTTGTATAAATAATATAATCAAAGCTTGCAGACTCCATTTTAATTAAATTCATTTTTGACAAAGTAATTGGTATCAAATTTAATTCTAATGATCCACTAAAACTATAATTTCTTTTGTCTTCCTAATTGAGATGAAGTTATTTAGCAGAGTGAGGCTATTGTCATCTTCTCTTTACCTTTAAACAAAAGGTATTCAATTTCATTTTATTAACAGAAAAGCACAGGATACTCACTACTTAATATTCACTGTGTGAGAAAAAAAATCCTATCAGGTGATTTGTATGAAAGAAGTAGAAGCTACTAACTATTAAATTGCAATTTCACTTTGTGCTAATAACTGGCTTTAACCAAAGGAGCCACTCCTTATGAAAGGTAAAAGCTTGTCATATCATTGTATCGTCTGGTTCACAGATATCTTTTCTTAACATTGCAACTAAAATTCATCCTAGGTTGAACTTTTGATAGTTAATGAAGCATTGTTTTGATGTCAACTTTAATCTAGAATGAAATTTTAGTTAGGTGTCTTACTAACCCTTTTGCCCACTTTGAAAGTTAATGAAAAAAATCTTACTTTGAGGGAGGAGTTAGACAACTCCTGAATGCTTTGCCTAATTGCTTTGTATCTGCACAGCTGTTCTTTATTTCTTTTTTAAAACTTTTTATAATTAAAAAATATTTTATTTATTTATTTATTTATTTATTTATTTATTTATTTATTTGGTATAGGGTCTTGCTATGCATTTCAAGACTCATATTGATCTTCCTGTCTCAGTGTTCCCAGAACTGGGGTTACAGGTATACACTACCACATCTGGTTTCAGTGGCTGGAATGGCACACAGAACCAGAGATTGATCCTGGGTCCTGGCACTTACAAGCCAGATGCTTAGACTTCCGACCAATATCCCCAGCCCCTAATCTTATTTCTTATGGCTATAAGCTGCTGTTCTTATTTTTTATAGCTACACGCTGGCTTTCATAAGCAAGGGCCATGAGAGCCATGAAAGATATACTATGCCATACTCATTAGATATAAAGGTTACATTGTGACCTGACTTCAGTTTTCAAAAACTTGGATTTTGTGGAAACAAAAGACAAATGGATAAACAGAGCAAAATAGAGAGCCCAGAAACAGATACGAAGACTCTCTGACAAAGAAGCAAAGACAGTGCGAAGAAAGAAGGGTAATGGCTTCAACAAATAGTGCTTTGTGAGTTCATTTGTGTTGCTATACTTGGAAATTCATAAAGAATGGAAGTGTATTGCTTATATTCCTGGAGGCTGAAAGTCAGAGACAAAGGTCCTGGCAGGTACAGCGTCTAGGGAAGGTCTGTTACCTTAGGTGACACCATTTGGATGTTTTAAAATAGAAGGGACAGAGGGCAAAAATAGAGCTGAGTGCCCTTGCACGGAGGAAGTAGAGCAGAGGGCTAATTTAACCATTCTTTCAAAGCTATTCCTTAAAGCCCTAACTCTACCCCTAAAAGCTCCTTTCTTAAACTTAATCACTTCAACACTCAACTTTAAATATCAAACTGACTGTTAAGTTTCAATACACAATAGATGTTCAAGTCACTGTGATACTAGAATGACCAAATTCTGTATGTACCAAATTTATATATGTCCATATGCAAATAAGTAAATTGACTTTTCATCTATTATAATAGTAACTCAGAGTAGATTATGAACCTAAAAACAAAATTAAGCATTGACAATTACCAAAATTCTAGAAAACAACAGAGGGGAAACTCTCATATACTATGAGATTCCAATTATATGATAGCTTGGGAAAAATCTAAGAGAGACAGTGCAAAAAGAAACACTTATTTCCAGGGAATGAAGAATAAATACATAGAACTCCTGGGATTTTTGGGGCATTCAAAACATTAGGCATGATACTGGGATGATACATACATAATATTATATATCATACATCCACCAAATCCCATAGAATTATACCTCACAAAGAATGAAATCTAATGGATTTCAATCAATAACTATGTATTATTATTATTATTTTACCAAGTATAACAAATATGCTACATTAATGCAAGATGTTAATAACTGGAAAACACTGTGTTTTCTGCTCAATTTTTCTATAAACCAAAATCTACTCAGAAAAATAAGGTAAATCACTAAACATGAGATAATAAAAAAATATTTAAAAGCATACATAAAAATAAAATACACCATAAATACAAATTGTTGAACAATGTTGGGAAATGACTCTACTATTTTGACAACTAGTAAATATAGGAGAAAATTAAACATTTCTTGTCTTTTATGTAAGCTATCATACTGTTGAAGAGGACAAATTTGTCTTTATAGAAATATTTTAGTTCATATACAATGAAGAATGATAAAATCAGAATATTAGCACTCTGCCACTGCTTAATGAATTAATGGATCTAAACCCTGTCTTCTATGGTGAAGCCACATTCTAAAATTTTCTTTTATTTTCTGAAGTTGATGTGTAATTGGAATATATAAAGTGATGATGAGGATTATGAGACAGCGTGGGAGGGTACCTAGAATGACAGGACCATGTCTCAGTGAGCTTCCATCCAGATGGGAGTAAAGACAAGGACAGAAACCTTCCATCACATCCTCTTGCCAAAGGTGAAATGTATTGGTAATTGAGACAGACAGATTGCATGGTCCTCAGAAGACTGCCTGGGAAACAGCTATCAAGGAGGGAGTACTGATAAGATGTAGTACTCATCCTGTGGGAAGTTTTGATGCTTAAAAAGTTAGTGCTCCTTATTTTTAGTTATTATTTGATGGCACTGACTCAAGAGCTCTGTTCTCTGCAGATTGAGGATCAGAAGTGATGTCAATCAGCACAGAGGCAGGAGTTTGGCAAAAGTTCTGCCAAGAAGGTATCAATAGACAATAGAAATAAAAGGCAGAAAGTACGGGGGTAGTCTTGTGTAAAGTAGGCACTTTGACCTCTATTATCTATTATCTACATCATAAAGGATTATGGGATATAATGTTTTAGAGATTGAAATTCATCAAGTATTTGAAGAGACAGTATTTTACATATTTGATGTGTGTGTGTGTGTGTGTGTGTGTGTGTGTGTGTGTGATTAGCAGAATAGAGATGGCTTTGTATACTTTGTCATTCTGCTCATTGAGAAGTGCCTTCTATGACACTCTTTCTGACTATGAGTAGATTTTCTGACTTAATCCAAATGATGCTATGTCAAGCATAACTTTCCAGTCAGATTCCTATTCTATTTTATAATACATTCACTTCTGGAACACTTGCTCAGCAGGAAATCAACTGTAGCATAAAGAATCCAACTATCCTGAACTGCATGTTGTGAGATGCCAAGGTACATGAAGATGCTAGAGAAAACCAGATGTCAGGGGATGTAAAAGGCCCATGGCCATTGCAGTACCAGTCTTATAATTGAAAAGATCCATCTCAAAAGTCAGCCCTCATGTTCTGGAGCTCTTAGAGAGGCCTTACGAATTGGTGATAACCCAACAAGCTAATACATAGACCATATAAATTTAAACAACATAAAATATTGTTTGCAGTCTCTGAGTTTTGAGATAGTTTTCTTGAGCACATACATAACTAAACATACATGCTAAAATAATTAGGTAACAAATTTATGGAAAGAGAGAGAGAGAGAGACACAGAGAGAGAGAGAGAGAGAGAGAGAGAGAAAGAAAGAAAGAAAGAAAGAAAGAAAGAAAGAAAGAAAGAAAGAAAGAAAGAAAGAAAGAAAGAAAGAAAGATAGGCCCAGCAAGATAGCACAGCAGACTAAGCATCTCATTAGGCAAGCTCAAAGCACAGGGACCTAGCTCAGGAGCCGGGTTCAATCCCTGGCACCACGTGCACTCCAGCCCCACCCCTGGGAGCACTGAGCTGGCCACTGAGACCAGGTGTGGTTGTGGACTCTTTTGTAACCTAAGAGCTGGAGCTGGGAGCCTGTAAACAGGAGGATCAGTACAAGTCAGAGCTGTTTGTTGAGATCCTATACCAAATACATTTTTAAAAAGAGGCAGTCTTTCTATTATCATCACAAAAACAAAACCAAGAAGAGAAAATCTGGCTGCAACGTAAATTGCAAAATGGAAACTCTCATTACAGCTAGAAATAATCTTAGGTATTTTTGATTAATATCACTATTTTGATTTATAAAAGAAGATAGGGATTGTCTTTATAGTGTTGATGCAACAGTAATTTTTCATAAGATAAAGGACCTGTGTTGGGTACTTTTCTATAAATTAAATTACAATCTCCTATAAGAATATGGGTTATTTCTTACCAGTGGAGCTTATAGCATAAGAGAAATTCTGGTTCTGGTGACAATTATAATGTAAAATAATAAACATTTCCAAGCTATAGAATCTTTATCTTCGAGGAAGCGTACGTACATCAGACTTAGAAATGCACCAAAGTTTCATATTCTTTGATATCTGTCCCAGTACCAGTTTTGAGCCCATTTTGCATAATGTGGTACAATAAATGCATAAATTCCTTTTTGTTCTCCTTTGACAACACCATTAAAATAAAAATAAAAGTTTTCCTAAAACATCGGAAACTCATAAAAGCAATAAAATGGGATACAAAGCAGGAGCACTAATATTTTGGCACCTGAGAAATAAAACCTGAAACTGATTTAGCATTCAAAAACTCTAAAATGCATTCTGATTTATGTTGTAGAGTTACTTCCCCCCCCCCAAAAAATGGGACCTTAAGGATATCTTTTCCACAGAAATGAACATAAGCCTGAAAATAAAGACTGTTTAAAATGTCCTTGGAGCTCCTTCTCCACATAGAATCCTCTCCCCCTACCTTTTTTGTAAGACCACAATCTGCTCTCTGCAGAGGATGATATAGAGAATCTCAATATTAGAGGACATGTTGACAATGAAAATGCCATACCAACAACAGGGTGATGAATAAATATTGAGGCCCTGAATCTATTCCTGCACACAGTTTTTAGCAGAGGAAGGTCTTTTCTCTCCCCAAGAGAAATCATAGTTCTCCAAGACATCTGATCCGTCCATAAATAACTCACAAAGTTACAAGCTGCCTCTTGATGCAACAGGCTGTGATAGTCAGTTTTACATAACTGAAATGCCTGAGGTAATTTATGAAAAATAAAGGCTTAGTTTGGCTCAGAACTTTGAATGTTTTGGACCATGGTCACCATACCACATGTGGGGCTTTGGATGAAGCTGTGTAACACGGCAGGAGGATATGCTGGAGGAAGCTGTTCACTTCCTGATAGCCACAAAGCAGAGAGAGGAAAGGGCTGGGGCCTCATTATCTTCATGAAGAGCATGGTTCCAATAACATTCCTTCCACTTTGTGCTGCTTCTGAAAGGTTCCACAGCCTCCTAGTAGCACCTATTAATAACCTGGGTGTTTGGGAGACACTAGTCCAAAGCATTAGGAAGCCTAGCGAATCAGCAAAGCTTAGACTGAATATTACCATGCACAGCCAAAGTCAAAAGATTCTGCCTGTTTTCTAGCTGCTTACACTTAATCTGAGCAATCAACCTATGTTCACCAGGTTCACATCATCGGATTGAAGCTTTTAATTTGAGAAAGAGAGCATAGATCAAATAAAAGAAATGATCCGTTGAAGAAAAGCAAAACATGCAGAGAAGATGAGAATAAATAAAAAGTTTTCATTTGTATCTTCAAAGAGGTTGCAGCCAGGGAGATGGCTCAGTGGAATAAGTGCTTCACTGGCAAGTGCAAGGGCCTGAGTTCAATCCCTGGTTCTAACAAAAAAATAAATAAATAAAAATAAGAGGTAAAAGAAAGCATTTCATTATAAGATGAGAAAAATCTGTTTTTAAGAAAGAAATAAGAGCAGGGAAATTATCTTCAGGCAAGATTAAGGGAGAGAGGCAGTGAACAGAGTGAATCAAGGACAACATGTCAAAAAAATCAAGTGATTGGAATCTGAGAAACCCCAGGTTGTTGATGCATGTATATGTTCCCCTCGACCCCAACCAAACACTAGCAGCAGGACAGGTGGAGAAAAAGTATTTGTGTGTAGCAGAGGCATTGGGAGGTGAAACAGAATCAAAGATGGAATACAGAGCAAGCAACACAGTATTTGAGAAGGAGAGCATGCTTGTGCGTGTGCACACGAGCGCGCGCGCGCACACACACACACACACACACACACACACACTGGGCCTGAGAATGCTGAGTGAAGGACAGGGCTGCCTTACAGACTCCAAATTGTGAGTGAATGCAGAAATAACAAAGTCATTTTTAAAAAAATCCTCTGATGAACCAGAAATCAAAGACTGCATTAGTTTAAGCCCTTAAGAATCTGTGATATATCAATATCTAAGGAAGAACAAAGAAAGGAAACCAAACTGAGAGGCAAACAGAAATACTCTACATGGAGGAAGTAAGAAGTCAGGAACAGATGTATTAACAACAAAATACCACCACAGGTGAGAACACCATCTCCAAAACAAAGTGTGGCACTGTCTGCAAAACCTGTACAGAGACAGAAAATCTTGCAGAACCAGGTACACGTTCAGTTTACAAGCACTTTCCAGGGTCCATAATTTAACCACAGAGGAGTGCTGCAGCTTTATTAAAGAATAAACAACAGAGTCTCTGCTCACTCAACAACAAATTGTACTTTTAAGACATTTAAATGTTCATCAAGAGATTGCACTCTATTTGGGTGGATATCACACCTGCGTGCACAACATCGCTGACATTAGAGGGTCTCTAGCCAGCTGGACTCCTCGGTTTTCCTCCAGGCCCTCTTCACACTGGACCTGCCACTTCAGATTGTTCAGCTTTGGGCCTTCCCTCAGTGTCTTCCTCTGTACCCTGGGAACAAGAAGAGAAGTGACTCACAGTTACCTTTTGAAAAGTAAGTAGGAAAAATATTTAGAACAAATCTAACCTCTAGCAAGCAATGAAAATGAATAAACATTTGCCCATGTCATTATAATGAATACTGTTATTCATCTCCATATTCATGGAATACACTTTGTATGTGTCTCAACCATTGTCTCGTGCATAAAAGGTCACAGTCATGCAATCTAAGAGTGACCCAGATTAGCTCCACAAATCAGAGACAGTGAGTTTCACTTCTACACTGGCACTGCCTACAATATTATCTTATATGCCCTGATATTTAGTTGTTGTAGGTAACTAAGGTAGACAAACTATTACAGGTAATCAGACAGGGCTAGGCTATGGAAAGAGCCAGTGCAGGGAAACCTCGAAACTGTTACAGAGAGGCTTCTCCACTATGGGCCAGATCTCAAGAAAAAAAGATAAAACAAATCCCACACACTTCTCTAAAGATAACTATCAGATATTGATATTACAGATAGGGCTCTATCACCTTGAAAAAGATAGTAAGAGTCATTAACTTAACCCCCTATATGAAAAGCCTTTGTTCTGTATTCATGCCCACGTCCTACATGACTTGCTTCCCTATTTAACCAATGTTAGCTGAGCAATAATAGCTTGTAATCTTATTGCCTGGCCATAGTTTTGTTCCATCTCATGCCCATCTTGTGAGTTCCCATGTTTCCCCACCTTTGACCCACCTCATGTAGCTTTGCTCTATAAAACTCTCTGGAAAAGGCGGGGTCCTTGGCAACCCACTCAGGGTCCCTTCAGTCTCTCTCTCAGACAGGAGCTTTCTTTCCCCCATGAATACATTCTGCTCCTGACCTTTGTTGTTTGTAAAATTCATTCTTAGATTTTAGAGAAAGCCGGGCGTGGTGGCGCAAGCCTGTAATCCCAGCACTCGGGAGGCTGAGGCAGGAGGATTGTTGTGAGTTCGAGACCAGCCTGAGCGACACAGTGAGCTTAAGGCCAGCCTGAACTGCATAGTGAGACCCTGTCTCAAAAAGACAAAAAAAAAAAAAAAAAAGATTTTAGAGAACACTAATTCATACCAGACACCTAGCAGTTTGGGAGTTCCTTTTCCCTATATCGTAGTGACTTCACCTTAGAGAAAACGAGGGCTGTCATGAACAGAGGAATAATTCCAAACCCATTCCAATGGTTAATGTTGTGATATCCTCAAATCCCACATGATTAACTTTTCAATTTGTTATTAGTACACATTTGCAATGCATGATGGTCATATTCCTCAAAGGGAGCTGGCACATCTGAGTTGTTAATTCTCTTCCCTTCTTTTCCTACTTCTCCCATTCATCTCTTGGTACCCTTCTAATTTGCAAAATTTCTATCTCCCTGTTTCTTATTATCTATTTTTTTTTTATTTTACTCTTTTTTACAATTGGAGTTTCTCACATAAGAAAAATCATACAGTACTAAGCTTTGTGTCTATCTCATTTAAAAATGTTTCAAGGTAATTTATTTTCCTACAAATGACTCAAGTTAACCTTTATTTATGGTAGGGTAGTACTCTATTGTGCGCAAAGACTCTACTTTTTAATCTATTCATCTGTGGATGGACATATTTTCTTAATCCATTCATGTGTTGATGGGCAAATAGGCCACCGCCAAGATTTAGCTACTGTGAAATGTATTGCCATAGGCATGGGTTTGCATGTATCATTATACAGTGTCAGCACCTCTTTCCAGAAAATATCTGAAAGAGAAAATAGACAAATCAAATGGAATTCCTGGTTTTAATTTTTGAGGAATTGTCACACTTATTTCTGCAATTGTTGTGTTAGTTTACATTCCTACCAAGAGTACACAAACGATCCTTTTCCCCTGCATCCTCGCTACCTTCTGTTATTATTTAACTTTATGATCATACCCATTCTTCCTGGAGTAAGAGAAAACCTCAGTGTGGCTCTAACTTACATTTCTGTAATGACCAGAAATGTTAACTGTAAATGTCTCTTGGACATTTTTCATATGTTTGTTGGCCATTTGTACATCTTTTTAGAACAGTTTCTATATTTTAGTTGCCCATTTTTGACTCAGTCTTTTATTTTGGGGAATCTAGTCCTTTGTACATGTCAGATATGACTCCTCTCTCCAAGGTACAGCTGGCAAAAGTTTGTCCCATTCTTCAGGTTGTTGCTTTACGCTGTTGGCTGTTTCCTTGGTTGTGCAGATGCTTTCTAATTTGACATGACACATTTGTTGGTTCTTGGTGTTCCTTTTCTTGTATAACTTGGTTTCTGCTCAGAAATTTCTTGCCTATGCCTATATCTGTAACAGTTTTACCTATTCTATCTTTCAGCAGATTAGCTGTTTACTTATAACATTTATGTCTCTCATTCATTTTGATTTTACTTTAGGAAACAGAGATATGTATGGATCTAGAGTCAATATTTTGCATCAGGACAGGATTTGCCTCCATTTTGCCAACCCCGGCTTCACTGGCACTTCCTTCCTTGCTGCACTTAAAACCATTTAAAAGATTCAAGTGCGCTGTTTGTTCATATTTCCAGTATAAATTTGGTTAAAACCCCCCAAAAGTGCCCTTGACACAGCACCAAGTTTAGGCTGCCTTAAAATTTCCACAACCAGATTAGTTCACTACCCTTAATCTCATTCAAAATTTCAGAAAATGAGAAAACTGCAGGCAAATGATCTGCTAGAACATAAAACCCACCGTAAAATCTTTAATTGACAGTAGAGTTCGCAAGTGAAATCTCTTGAGCTTACTCTCTAAAGGCTTTTTTTGTTGTTGCTGTTAGTTTTCTTTTTTTTAAATCAGGATTAAGGTCTTTACTTTTCCCCTTTCTTATTGTTATTTTGATGCAGATGTTTGCTATGCAGTCCAGATTGGCCTAAACTCAAAATGATCCTCCTCCCTCAGCTTCTTGAGGGCTGGGATCACAGCTGTGGGCCATCACA
>PVKA01000249.1:183985-231476 GCA_004027165.1 Ctenomys sociabilis
TTTTTTTTTTTTTTTTTTTTTTTTTTTTTTTTTTTTTTTTTTTTTTTTTTTTTTTTTTTTTTTTTTTTTTTTTTTTTTTTTTTTTTTTTTTTTTTTTTTTTTTTTTTTTTTTTTTTTTTTTTTTTTCTATCTGATGTCTCCAAATCTTTCCAATCTCCTCCTGCAAGCCAGTTCCAGAGACTTCTAAAACACAAGGTTAGGTATACTGCCTTTAACAATCCCACTTTTCTGGTACCAAGATATATCTTGGTTACTTTCTCAACACTGAGACATAATACCCAGCACCTGAAATTTAAAGGAATAATGGTTTCTTTCAGCTCAAAGTTTACAAAAGTTTCAGTTCACTGTTAGCTGGTTCCAAGTCAGAGTAGCATGTGAACAGGCTTGATAGAGGAGAGCTGAAGGAGGAGCTGACAGGGGAGGGAAACCCTTCCAACTGATGTGCCATCAACACCTATCTTT
The DNA here is from genome assembly GCA_004027165.1 of Ctenomys sociabilis. Classification (NCBI taxonomy): domain Eukaryota; kingdom Metazoa; phylum Chordata; class Mammalia; order Rodentia; family Ctenomyidae; genus Ctenomys; species Ctenomys sociabilis. Next base: position 184,448 of record PVKA01000249.1, read on the forward strand.
GACTAGACCACATTAGGGCAGTGTGTCATCTGTAAGTCCCCATTACCCAAACACCTTCCAAAAGCCACGCCTGTGAGCCTGTGAAGGCTCTAGGGGACATCTGGGTATAAATCATAACATGAGAAAAGATGTGTATGTTGACACAATGAATTTTTACTTTCTGCACAAATAAATTTTGAATATGTTAATTGTGCAAGACTTAATATGGTTCTTTGATGTATCAGAAAACGCATTGGTGAGGGGCTGTGGAGATAGCTCAGTGGAATAAGCACTTCTCTGGCAAGTGCAAGGGCCTGAGTTCAATCTCCGGTTTTGACAAAAAAAAAACCAAACAAACAAACAAAAAAAAAAAAGCAAAGGAAAACTCTTTGGTGAAAGATAAATTCAAACAATTGTAATATTAAAATGAGAATAATTGTGTTTCTTAATAGTAGTATATAAGACAATGTATGTACACTAAGGCTGAGAAAAATATTTTTGATCTATATCATTGAAAATACTAAACAAGGGAAACAATTCAATTGAGTACGTTTTCTCATTACACATTTGATAAGTGCAGAAAACTGAAGACGTCTTAAGCAAAGTTTTTTGTTTCTCTATCTGAACTAAAGTATAAGACATATGAAACTAGAATGCATTATGCTTGTGATTTATGACCAAAACATTTTATAATATTTCAAATTCAGAAATAAAAATGGTGTAAGTCCACTAAGCACCCCAGGTCAAGGTGGTGTCCCCAAAACTAACTGATCTGGTCTAGACACTGAACTTAATGTCTAGAAAGGATGTTAGCTTTCAAGAACCTACTCAACTTTGGGGGGCTGACAGCTGAGTATCAGCCAGGTCTAAGGTGCATTCTTTGAAAAACACATGTGTAAGCCTTAGAAAAGTGCATCCATAAGTCCTACAAGTGTATTTATTTCTTGAAACATACACGAATATTTGCACACCTTTCAGAATGAATGGCAGCACAATATTAATTGTTTTTCCACTCATCATCCTGTAGAAAACCAGTAGGCTTCAATGCATCCTTAACAATTCAGAAATACAAAAATAAAGCTTTGGGACAAGGCCAGGACAAAGCATGTATTGTGTATAAATACAGGGTGTTCATTTTTCATTGTGTTTTCTCCACAGAACAAACACCTTCCATATGTCTCTGTTAGCTAGATTATTAATTTTTGTTTTAAATTCCAGTATAGATCCCTCCAGTCTTAAAAGTGCTCTCTATTGTTTCTGCATACTGCTCTGTGGAAGAGGTATAATGAATTTATTGTTATTATTAATTAATAATAATAATTAGATGATGATGACGACTATTATTATTATTATTTTGCTCAACAGAGTTTCTTTGACATTGTACTAAGGAGAAGAGATTCTTCCTGTTGATTTCTTTGATATTTATTCTTCATCTGTTTTCTTCAGGTATTCCTTTTGTGTTTGCCATTTTCCTTTCAATTACATGGAGTGCTGTGATATCACAGAGTCACAGGAGGTCTTTTTTTGCTGCCTAGTTTTCAATTATTTTGATTTAATCTCAGAGCCAAGATGGAGTTTTCTCATTGAAGAAATTTCTCATTTTATTATTAGAGTCTGAGAACTCTTCCAGGCTGGTGAATGCATTTACATGTAGTTAATGCTGAGGATGATTCCACTGCATTTTCTATTTTTCTTCTAGTGGTAAAGCCTCTAAGGATTCCTCAGCGTGCCTGCTTGGGATGTGATTGGAGAACATGGGAGGCTTTTTCTGTAGTTTGTTTTTTTTTTTTCCTCCTGGAGAAAGATCAAGATTGAAGAATGCAGCAACAGGGAGCCCTACAGGCAAGGCTCTGCACTGCACTACCCTGAATAGGAAATGCTTTTCCCTTCTGGCCTTGGGTCCCACAGAGGAGCTGTTAGCTAGAAGGACTGATTTCTCCTACAAGAAATGCACGGTGCCTTGACCATGGCACTTTCCCTTGGCTTTAAATAGTAGGACAACATGTGGCTGGGATGCCATCGTGCAAACTGCTCAATGGCTTCTGAGGACCTGAATGCTACAAACGAGGCCAAAACTGTCCAAGTCTACTAGTGCAATGTGTGACCCCATTTGCTTCTACAAGAATGTCATTATTTACAAGTAAGAAACACAGCCAGGATTTTCAGTGAGCTGCTTTTTTATGAACTTTCAATGCAATGAAATTATTCAATGAAGAATTAGCCTTACCTGGCCTGAGGAAAAGGAAAAGGAGCATGCAGGTATGTATCTATTGACTGACATCAGCTTCCTCTAGCTCATATCCAGTCATCAACAACGTTTTTGTTCTGTTTTGTTTTCTGTTTGATAGAAAAGGAGGTAGTTTTTTCATTTAACAGAAATATATTAAATCTGGAAATTGAAAAAAAATAGAAAAATTTTAAAAATGCAATCTGAAGATCATTCTAAGAACACTAATTGTAAAATTTGAACTGTCTTCAATTAGAAAACAATAAAGAAAATGATTATAAGAAGGAAAACAATGTAAACAAAATTTAGAAAATTATTTCAAACTATAATAAACATAAAGGACAGATATAAACTAAAGAGAACAGATCATATCCAAAAGTGAAAATAGCTGTATAAAATCTTGGTGGAAATTTAGTGTGCTATTAAATGTATTTGAAACATTCTAGATTTGATTACTAATTCTGCCACCTTGCACCTCTTGAACCTCAGCTTTTCTTTGCAATAAGATGGAAAAATTTCTAGTGTGCTCTCGTGAAGTTTACTAAAAAATCATTTTAAATCATTTAAACCATGTTAAAGTACTATGCAAAGTGTACTCATATGCACAGCTGGCATTATGCTAGTCCTTGTTGATGGAATGAATAAGGCAGAAGTAGAAATTTTATTTATCTGTTGTGAAGAGTAGCCTGAGCTTGTGATAGAGTGCTGAATTCTATACTATCCCAGATCTATTTCTGATCTGAGGTCTTAATATAATATGTGTAATGGTAATCCTCTATGAAAGTATGCATACATTGTAGACCATTTTTCTTCATGGTATGAACTGCCCAGCCTACAGTACAGAGAAGGCCATGCAGGGCAAGGAAAGGATGTGCACACTTCTCTTGAACTTCACTCCTGCCTCCGCCACCACATATCTCTGTGAGATGACAAGCAAGCCACACAGATTCTTTGGAACTGAAACTTCTCACCAGTGAAGTGAGCCTCATGACACTTACCTCATATAGTGACTATAAAGATCTAACAAAGTATGTGTTACAGTGGTATAATGTTTCTTGCCTCTCTTAATGTGTTTTGAGAATAATTCAGTCATCCTCTGCCGCCACTTATACAGATAATAATTACAAACAAGAATAGGTCAAGATGGAATGAATCCTCTTTGCAGAGTACTCTCAGGCAAACAATCCGAACCAACCTAATTCTCTCCAGAACAGGCATCCAAGCTTTCGCATTCTTAGCTTTCCTGTTTACTTAATTTACTTAACACAGGAATTACTGCTTGGCCCCTCAATGTCCAGGACAACAACCACAAAAAGAATGATCTCCTTTTTACCAGAAAACAGATTCTAATCATGCAAGCCACTCCATGTTTGCACCTTCAGTGCATTCTGCTCCCCTTCCTGGTTACAGCCATCTGCAAGCCCACTAGTTGCTTAAGATTAAGGTTGAATTCTATCCGTGCCCAGGGAGCTTTGTCCCCACATTGACTTTTCTGACACTGAATGCTTTCCTTCCACATTGTTAACGTTGCACTTCCTTTGCATAACAATGCACCATTATCATCCAGGGCAGAGTTGACTACAATTATGCTGCAGGTCTTCTGTTTTCTGAATTCTTAACATAAATCAGACACAAAGGCAAATTCCACCAAAAATATCCCAAAGCCCCTTAAAAACTTGACGATCCCTGCTTCAGTGGTCTGATTTCATTATTTTAAAGAGAAGAATTAATTACACTTCCGTTCTCTATTACTCATTCATCTCAATTAGCCACAAGGAGGTCTTGGGTTGCTTTCTGGGCTGCTCTTATGTTACCAGAAATGTCATCAAGTGCCGGCAGGAATCTGCCTGCTGGGACACCACAGGAGAGCACTAGGTCCTGGTCTGCAGTGACACAAGCATTCTCGTTATCCATACAATATTTATTCTGTTTTTCAAAATAGATTCCTTTTGTCAGTCCCCAAGATGTAAATCTAATGCTTTTCTCCTAAAGCAAAATGCCATTAACCAGAAAGAAACTATAAAAGAATTGCAGTAGTGATGAGGTGAAGTGATAAATGCATGAAATTTTCAGCATCAGCCAGGTGAAGATAAGAAAAAAAATTTAGAGGTGACAGACAACTACATCGGTGAATAATGGGTAAAGGATATAACTATACACTGGGAAATTGCTATCTTTCAATTTGAAAAAAAAATCAGTCTCATCTTGAACATGCACAACTATAAAGAACAGTTTTGTTAAAGGATTTTTTTCCCTTACACACACAAAAAGCCAACTTTGTTCCCTCCAATTTGCTGGAAACTTCATCTATCTGCAGAAAGGCGCATTCCACTGCAGTGTTTTACAAAGACCCATCCCCTGCCCTATGGGCCCTGCATGCAACACAGGAAGCTGCACCAACTTCTGTATCTAGGCTGAGGGCTCTATAAACCTACAGATTTGAGTTAAGCATTCAGCATGCATACATCTTTGCCTAATAACCATTTTATTGTTTCTATTCTTTCCAATAATTCTTGTCCATCTCCAGTCATACAGATGTTGTTATTCAGGCAGATTTCACAAAAATCATGATATTGTTAAGCATTTCATAATAATGAAGAAAACCTCTATTACAGGAATTGAAGTGAATGGAAAAGAGCGAAGTGACCCTAAGACAACAGGACACCAATATATGGTATGAGCTGCAGATCAGACTCAAGAACTTTCTACTTGATGAAATTCAGATGTTCGTCAACTTCATGTTTTTACTATGTCACATGGATCTCCTGTCTTGCCTCAGACCTGAAAAATCTGTTCCTGATAAGGCCATTTGTTAGTCAAATGTTCTCAGGAAATAGCCTTCCATGAAAACACTTTTCTCAATTTCATATTATGTATCACTTTTTCATTTTATTTGCCCTTATCAATAAGGCATTCAAATACATTCAAAACTTTACACTTGCAGGATAATCCAAAGGCTTATTAATTTTCTGTCTGCCATTTCTCATTGTTAATAATGTACTTTCATTTCCCACAGCCTTAATCAAGACTGATAAGTTGTTAATGAAAAGCAACCTAGTACTACAAGGCATGACACCAGCTGTCCAGAAACCACAACCCACGTGTGATTTCAGACCTGTCCATTGGAAATCTTAAAATGACCCAAGCTCTGGAATATAGGAGGAGCGAAAACCTCATTTCATGCATTTAAGCTTCATCTTCACTGTCTAAAATTCTAAAAAAGGAAATGAACACATACTGTAAAATATACATTTGTATAAAATATGTGCACTATAATATTTTAAATTAGTATTGATAATAGGAACCTGGGTTTTCTCACCCAAGTCTCCTGATTAAGATGGCAAACAAGTATTCCAAAGGTTAATTTCAAGAGCAGAGACCAGGGTTAGATCCCTCCCAGCGGCCCCACCCCCGGGTGGGCTGAGCATGCAGAGACCAGGCATGGTGGCTGGGTGCACTCCTATAATCTCAGAGCTGGGGAGACTGAAAACAGGAGCCTCACTACGAGTTTGAGCTGCATAGTGAGACCCTATATTAAATACATAAATTTTTTTTGAAATAGTTAATTTCTTTGCCTGGGCAAAACTAAAGATGTTGTTCAGCCAAGCACATTAAGGGATATGATATAATTCAGTATAGAACTTCCTTTCTCCTAATATATCCAAAAAATCAATTTTTGAAAATTGGACCAGTCAAGAAAATATTCTCACCTGGGTATCCATGCCATGAAAATTTTTCTTATGCAGAAAACAAACTCTGTGAAATGTTTTATAAAGCTATAAGCCAAACAGCAGGGCTGAGGAGTCATCTCAAAAGAATAAGCACTTGCCTGGCAAGTACAAGGTCCTGAGTTCAATCCCTAGTACCAGAAAAACAAAAAGACAAAAAGCAAAGGCGACATAAGACGTATAAACAGAAACTGGAGGAAAAGAGCTCAGCAATGATTTAGAAGCAAGAGGAGACACAGTCACATGAAATAATCTCCATTGGCCTTGAACAACAAAACCTATGGTAATCAATTTCTCCCACTTCTTTGCCCTAAAAATAATAATTGTAAATGATAACTATTTAATTTCTATTATTCATGCCACTACTATTGCTGAGATAGAAATGCATGCCTCCTCTCTTCTAAAATCAGGAAAGTAGTGATTCAATTTAAAGTGTTATTCAGGTGAAAGCCGGGCGTGGTGGCGCAGGCCTGTAATCCCAGCACTTGGGAGGCTGAGGCAGGAGGATTGTTGTGAGTTCGAGACCAGCCTGAGCTACAAAGTGAGCTTAAGGCCAGCCTGAACTGCATAGTGAGACCCTGTCTCAAAAAGACAAAAAAAAATAAATAAATAAAAATAAAAATAAAATAAAGTGTTATTCAGGTGATAACTTTAGTATCTGTATATACAGTTAGCTCACTTAGAGTATACCATATTAGGAAACAGAAGTACCCCAAATCATAGCACAGTAATACTCTAATGAACTAGGCAAACGGAGCTCTTCCTCATTTTGTTTTTTACTAATTTTGGAAAGTTAGATTATAAATAAAAAGTGAGCTGGCATTAAATAGAAAAAATGGTATAGAATAAAGAACTCATGTGACGAGGCTTCTATGAACCTTTCTGATTTACCATTTGGGGATCAACTAATCATCTCATAAAATAAATCTACTTTAAATGCTGCTTAATTTTTCTACAGTGAAAATGCATGAATTCTTAAACACAGACCTCAGTAAAAGTGCAGGATGAAATTTAACTGGGCATCTCTGGTGTCATTCAACACATTCGCCATCACCAGAAATGCCAAAATATCCTAGAAGAACTGATACTCCAGAATCTTTCAATGCCATATCCTCACAGTAGAGTAGACACGTTTGTAAAGTTAGTATTTCTAAGATGCTAAATGGCACTGGCAAAAATGGAAGGAAAAGTATATACATTTTTACTTGAAAAAGTGAACAGCAAAAGAAATGTGGTTCTTCAACTAAGTATAGTAATCAGCAAGACAAAACTGTCACACCATGGAGATTTCACAAAGGATGGCATAGAAAGTGCTGTGAAATAATACTAGAAGGTGAGCTGTAAAAAGCAAAGAATATTTTTTTTCAGAATAAAGGGAAAATTGTGTGTTCTGGTGCTCTTCAGAAATGCTGCAATAAATCTGTGAGTTCAGAAAAGAGCAGGTAGGAAGAATAAGGGTAAGAGGCTACAGCTCTCTCCTAGTCCCTCTTTTGCATTTGGAAAACACATTTAGCAGAATAGACCTCCCAGATCTCTACCTCTGTACAAATGTACATGTTCACAATTTTTCAAAAAAGCTATATTATGTTCATTTCTATTCACTTTCTGAATTATTTAAAACTGCATTGACTATGGTCAATTTAACCACGTTTATTTCCCATTTCTTCAAGAATTTTACATAAAACATGTTTATTCCTATTTTAGTAATGACAGTTATGCTCAGAGTATATATAACTTCACCATGTAAAAATTTAGCTCCAGACTCAGTTTTTATTCCTGTAAAATGTGTCCTTTAAGAATTATTGAGCGTCAGCTACAGCCTACATTTTGGGCATGTGCTGTGGGCCTGTTAACTATTAGTTTATTCAAATCGCTAATATTTGAGTGAGTCATTTTTATAATGTTTAAAGAAAATTTCTCTAAAGTTCACCATGGTCTTACAAAACCATGAGGTAAAATACCATGAAAACTATCTTAATAAAGTCCTGCACCTCTATTCCAAATTTTCCTTAAAAGTAGTTCCTAGCTAGCTTTTGAGTAGCATTGTGTGTGGATTTATGTTATAGGAAGCTCACAGCCTTACTCACTGTTTTAGTCAAGGTTTGCAAGGGAAAGAATGCAATACAGGACACTTTATTTATTTAGTTAGTTAGTTAGTTAGTGTTTAGGGCAGGGTCTACAGGTGCTAGAGTCTCACTTCATATATCGGACTCATAGTGATCCTCCTGTTTACATCCTCCCAAGTGCTGGGATTACAGGCATGCGCCAACATGCCCAGGCTCAATGGCTATCTCAGCGCACTCCAGGGGCCAGCACAGCAAGCCCAGGGATTGAAATCCCAGCCCCTGCATCTATTTAAGCAGGAGCTTTAACCCACTGAGTTATTTGGCTAAAGGACACATAATTTAAAGGCCTGTTTTTACAATATTCACCCAAAGGGTCAAATTCAAAGGAGTGTAAGGGTCTGTCCACATACTATACACTGAAAGAATCCATCTGAAGACCTATAGCCCATGGCAATGTTCCCTAGGAGTCCAGCTGAAGACCTAGAGCCCATGGAAAGGTCCTCCATAAGTCCTGCTGGAGGCCGAGAACACATGACAATGTCTCATGCAAGTCTGCTTCAAGCATCTGGGCTATGGAGACCCAAAGATCAGTGGTGGAAACTAGAAAGCCAGTGCCACTGAGACGAATGATCTGTGCAGGAGCTAGGAAGTAAGGCTCCAAACAAGGAACAGAGCCCTTTCAAAAACAACTGCAGCCATTGTTGGCAACAGTGAGGTCCCAAGCTCCTATGATGATGAAAATAGCAGAGTTTATATCAGAAAGCCAGTGTGACAAGTTTCTCCAGGAGAATCAACTGCAGCACCTCTTCCTCTCCAGTTCTTTTCTTTTGTTTTATGCCATTGGTAGCAATGTTCAGGTGGACCCTCCACACACAGCACAATGCTGATTCCATTTAGCTGGGTGTTACAAGCTGACCATCGGTTTCCAGTCCAACACACTTACTCTGATCACATCATTTAAGACTGAAAGCACTGAATTAAGGTGTTTTGGGTAAATATACCACTATGATTTTCTGAAAGAATTTGGTGTTTGCTATAGGAATGAGCACAATAGAGAATTCTGAAGACCAGAAAAGTAAGCCAAACATTTACAACAAATATATACTATATATTTCTCCATCACTTTCCCATTGTGGGAACTCAGTGCCCAACACAAACTATTTAAAGATCATAGGTGTATTTTAGGTCATATTTTAAATCCATAATTGGTTGACTCCCAGGCAGGAAGGCATGGTGGAAGAATCCAGCTAAGGAAAGGTCCTCATGTCTTGGAAGCCAGGATACAGAAAACTAAGGGAGGAAAATATATGCTTCTCTGTCTTATCCCCAGTGACCACCTCTTCTGACCAGATTCCAACTCCTAGTAGTACATTCAGCTAAGAACACATCAGAGGATTAATTCACTGATAAGTATAGCACACCCATGATCCAAGCCCTTCCAGAACTCCCAAAAGGCTTTTGAGAAACCTTCTAAATCTAAACCATGGCAATCTGCTGTTCAAAGGGCAGATTCCAAATTCCAGCAATTAGAACTTAATCTTCCACATGTTTGAAAGTATGCTTTGGAACTAGTTCTGCAGTTTTGGGGCAGTTGAGATTTTAAAGTAACCCAAAGGAAACTCTTATTAAAGTCAATCTACTCATTTTAAGGTTAGAGTCAAAATTTGTTGTGAAAATACATTGAAATCCATCTTAGATTTGGTCTTTGTTTTCAACCAGGAAATTGTGAAATTTTAAAATTATTGCCAGTTATATTTATCCTAAAATTTCGCCAGTGGTCATTTAAAGAAAAGGTATTAAAAAGGGGGAAAAAAAGAAAATTATTATTCTACAGTTAGAATTGTTGCTAGTAGAGCAGCTTAAAAGCCCAAGCACAAATGAAAGCAAATCACTGGAACTTTTAGCAGTTGCTACAATTCAAGGAAAACTCTAGATAGAAAAACTTATAACACAGGCTACAGTTATTTTCTGTGTTCACATTTTTATATTTACATTTTAACATTTTAAGGGAACAGTACTATTAAAATATTTTAATATTACTATTTTATCAAATTTATATACAAATAACATTATATATACAAATATATACCTATACACAAATATATATATATACATATATAGATATATATATATATATAATTTTATGAATTGTAGTTCAGAAGTCATTGCCCACCTGTATGTTATGAGTGGAGGTTGGTCTAAAATTAGAGTCAAACTCATCAAAAGGAATAAAATATTTTCACCTTCAACAGCAAAACACCACAGTTACTATGCAGGACTCAGAAGGTAAAATTCTGGGCATACTCATTTTATATTGCTTCAGTATTAGGATTTCAATGATATATCAAGTCATTCTGTTTCAAAGGCATGGACAGTGATCAAAACCTTTCAGAGCTTTCCATAGCACAAACAGCCTGCTATGATACACATGCCGTAGGCTCACCACCAGTGGCCCAGGTAAATGTGCAAGCCAACATGGGCAATAAGCTTGCTTTATGCTATGATGAAGTTGGTGTTCTGCTCTTGAATTAGCCAAACATCTATTGAGTGGTTGTATATCTTAATTTTAGATCCAAATCATCTTGCTGAAGAACAACAAACTTATTTTTCATGTTAATAAAGGGAAGTGGTACTAAGATTAAAAAGATTTAACCATGTTGCATTTTATTTTAGTGATTAGTTAACCATTTTCAGCTAAACAAGCCAGCTTAGTGTCTGTAATTATGGGAGATATTAAAACCAGCCAAGCTGTTAAATGCACACTCAGATGTATAGCTACTGCTCTAAGAGATCACTCAATCATCATCCTTTATATCATGCAACATTAGCTATCATTATTGCAATGTGAAGCCTTAATAAGCCCTTAATGTTAAAGGAAAAAATGTCAGGAATATTGCCTAATTTTTAATCTCTGCATCTACATTTTTTTCTCATGAGTTTCCCTATCATCAATTCTTCTAGTTACATTGATAAAATTCACGCAAATCTTTCCTGTAAAAGTATCCAGAAATGTGTAGGTTGTAATTAGGCTGTAATTCTAAGTAGCATTCCCAGAAACATTTACCAGAAAACTGGGAGGCCAGGGACATCCTGACAACCTGGGGAATTTAGAAAGGAAACAGTAGAATGAATTTGTGCAAGTCCTGGATTTGAATGTTTTAGTCCTGCTATGTATAAAGCACAAGCTTTCTTATTTGTCTCTATTTCTCTAAATCTAATTTTTGCATCATACCTGTTAAAGTTTTAGTGCTTTCTACTAATATCAGTTTAAATATATTTATAAGTGGCCATGTGTTTTGTTTGAAATGTTGACCTGTGCTTCAGTTTCTGACCTAGTGCATATGGAGCATGGCGCAGGTTTCTGTCACTCTGACCAGTTCCCAAGTAAGGATAATGCTGCTGGTCCTGCAGGATGCAAGGTGCTTGTTTTCTGTTTGTGGAGAAGAGCCTTGTGGACAGCATCTGGAGCTCCTCATAAAGTGTTGGTTCCTCACATCTGCATTCCATGCAGAGGCCTGGGTACCTGCATTCTCCACACACTACTCACATTGTTCTAAGGCACAGCTATGGAGGGATGTGAGCCCTGTGTCTTCACTTCGCTGACCAGAAACTGGGCTCCACAGACCTGAATAGAGGAGCACAGAAGTAACAGAAAGTGTTTTTAATTTTAGGAGTGGGCAAATTTGGGATCTACTTTAAAGGCAAAAGCAATTCTGCTTCTATGCAATTAAACTCAACCTTAAACTCCGTGCACACTTACCCATCTTTAAATTTGAAACAGCATTTACCTGTCTCATCAAACCTAAATTGAGGTCACAGTAGATAACACACGCAAAATGTGCGTAGATCACAGCAGGTATGAATCCATTGGTGTGTGTGTCTAACTGTCAGCCTTCTACCAAGCTCAAATGTATTCAATTGAATTATCACTAAGACTAAAAAAAGTATTTTCTCCCAGCTATTTAAGGAAATTGTGTTATCTTTGGCAATATTAGGCATATTTAACTCAAAAGTCCTTTGAAAAGTAGATGAAGATGGGAATCTGTGAAAACGGTCAGTACAATAAATGTGATTCATATTAGGAGGACCAGAAAGGCTCTACGCAGACAGGCTGATGATAGATGGCTGGAGAAAGCAGTTAGATTTAGGAATATTTAAGATGATTATCAGCCTTCAGTAGAATCTTTCAAACAGTACATTTCCTCCCCATCACATCCTCATCTTCTTGTCTTATCCTGTAAGAGCTGAATTACTTTCAAAGCTAAAATCTGTCCAAAATGTACCAAATGGTTTCTCTTTGCCTTCTACCCCACTTCTCAACTCTTTGCTGTACCTAGACTCACATAATTAAGGCAGATGATTTTTAACGGTGCTTAATCCCCTGTTCCTTATTTTACAGTTAGAGTCTGGAAAAGTTGAAACTTGCCCAAATAAATATGACAAATTAATGACAAAGCCAGAAAAGGAATCCTGTTGCCTGCCCCTCACTACTGCCATTACCTCAGCATCTGTATAATGAGTTGGAGTTCAAATGTCTTCAGGGTCAAACTGGTTAAGTAGTGATACTGCATCTTCAAGAGGCTGGACTTGGTTCTATCTCATATGCATGAGTGAAAACCAAATACATGAGGAAGGTACCAAGAGATAGGGAGGAGTTGTAAAATAATTGAGACGTTCCATGTACATATACCTATAAATGCATTCACTGTGCATAAAAAACATGTAAAATGAAAAGAAAAAAATGTAGGCATAAAATTTGGTCTAATTTTATAGAAAACAATGTTTTAATATCTATATCATATGCCATTAAGCTACTCAATTATAATAAACATAATGTTGTTGCCCTTTGTTTCTTCAACTTTACACAAACAATATTTCTTGAGAAAAATGATGCTAATTCTCTTCAGTGCCATCATTTGCTTTTGATTTTAATTATCATCTCAGTCATATGTCCTCACCGCAGTCATCATAGAATGCAGCTACCCTTGACGTGTCTCCTTTGATTATGTTCTCCTTCTTACAACTCAAAAAAGTTATTGGCAAAAATTCTTTGATTGTATATTCACAGTGATCTTATTTCCATCTAAGAGTGTGGAGGTGGAGACATAGTAAGTTTTCTAAAGTCACAGACTTAACCCCGGGTCTGCTGCATCTAAAGCTGTGCCCTGGACCTTTCTCATTCGTAGCCATCATACATACTATTTTAAAAATTGGTTTAGAATGGAACAGCATTTTAATACTGTGTTTAGGATATAAATAAATAATTCTTGAAATAATTAATGATTGTATTTAAGACAATACCATACACAATCTTTTCTAATGGCATAATGGAATTTGTAAACATCAGATATCAAAGGACAGAGATCTGAATCTTATCTAAACATCATCCTTGTTAGGTTGCCTCAACTATGCCACTAAAATTCATTTTATTTTCAGGATTGCAGGCATAAAGTAGGAGTTGCAATACTGGTAGCAGGATGATTGTGAGACTAAAGATAGGCAAAACCTGACATAATGCCTTAGATGTGGTACACTCCATAGCCGTGGTTACTACCATCTTCTTTCCTTTGCCTGCCTTAGGCAGCTTGCAGGTTCCTTTAGTTCATATTTTCTTAGTGTACTTGTATGAACTACACATAAAGATTCTGAACATGTATCCCAAACATCTAACCAGAAAGAAAGAGAAAGAAAGAAAGAAAGAAAGAAAGAAAGAAAGAAAGAAAGAAAGAAAGAAAGAAAGAAAGAAAGAAGACAGAAAGGGAGAGAAGAGAAAAAAGAGAAGAGAAAGAAGAGAAGAGAAAGAGGAGAAGAGAAGAAAAAAGGAAGAGAGAGAGAAAGAGACAAAGAGAGAAAGGCTTATTAGATTGATGAAGGAAGAGAAGAAGGAGAAAGGAAGGGGAAGAAAAAGAAATTAAGTTGTGCCATGGGAAGGGGCCAGCTGTGGCACAGAAACGACGTGAACTGCAAGCACGTACGATTTTTGCCTTTAGTCTCCCACGGATGGGCATCATCCCCCTCCATATTTATTTTTCCTTTGTCAAACTTTGGAAACTTTTGTATCAAATTATATTTAATGCATCTTCTAAGGCAGGAAACCTAAGAAAAATAATTCAAAAATCCCTTCATTTCTTATTTTCTTCTCCACTACTAGCGTATCACTCCTGGCCAGGATCTCTGCTTCTGAAGTAATTTTCAGTGGCTCCCTGGCTATTATATCTTCAGGATCTCTTTTACAAAATCATCATAAAAGGGCTGGCCAAATAGCTCAGCGGATAAAAGCACCTGCCAGCAGGTACAGGGGCCGGGGGCTCGATCCCTGGGCCTGCCATGTCAGCCCCACCACTGGGGCACACTGAGACAGAAATTGAGACTGGGTGTTGTGGCACATTCCTATAACCCCAGCACTTGAGAGGCTATCAATAGGAGAATCACTATGAGTCTGATTTAGTAGTGAGACCCTGAACACCATGTATACCCCTCCCTAAAATATAGAAAAAATAATTCATCAGCTATAGTATACCTCAAATTATATTTCTTGAATACACATTTCAATGCAATACTCTCTAAATTTAATTTTTTCCCTTGCTTGGAGAATAAACTAGGAAGCTCTTGTGCTCCTGCATAACTTGTCCCCATCCTGCTGCCCAAATTCATCTCAGTCATTTACAGGAAAGCTTTCTTCTGTCCCCAGGAGCAAACTAAGTTTCTAAGGACTTGACACAATTTCCTAGAAATTTATGCTTTGTCCTTGACATTTTGGAAAGTTTCACTCATCCTTAAATCTCTCATAAAGGGCTGATGAGATAGCTTGTTGGGAGCGGCATCCAAATGAAGCTGCTCATTGCTGTCCTGCAGTCTCCATCCTTACATATCATGGTTACAACCTTGAGGATGAGACAGCTTGTTGCTGTCCTGCACTCTCTTCCCTGACATATCAAGGCTAACGGCCTTGCTAATGGCCTTGGGCCATATCAGCCCATCCTGGGAAACAGGAGGACCTGGTGGAATGGAGGGCTGCCTGGCAACAGAGCAGGATTGGCTGCAGAATTGGCTAAAGAATGATACGTGACTGCTAGCAATTGGCTTAATTATGATATATAAGCTGCTGTACTTCCGCAATAAATTGAGATCTCCCCTTCTAAAAAAGAAGACAAGGTGTGTCTGAGTTTTCCTTCCTGCACCAGACAATAGCTCAGCGCACTAAGTGCCTGCTTAGGAAAGGGAATGGGCCAGGGTTCAATCCCTGGCACTGCGTGCTGTGCTGGACCCGCCCCCAAGTGTGCTGATCCAGTGACTGAGTCCAGGCATAGTGGAGGCGCATGCCTCTAATCCCAGATCTGGGGAGGCTGAAAACAAGAGGATCACTACCAGTTCAAGCTGCACTGTGAGACTCTGCACACACACATCCCTCTTATAAAGTAATACCCAGTCTCTGATTTAAATAATATCCTACTAGGAGCAACCTTCACCCACTAAGCCATAAATAGGCCTTGTTTTACTCACCAGTGTTTATATTGCACCTCGTATATTATAAACACTAATATTAATCACTCTATAAACATTGATTAATTTATATTTGTATAAGCATTAATTTAAAGCTTAGTGCACCACATACTACTGCCATCCTTATTTTATAAGTTGAAAAGCAGAGGCAGAGAAAGGTTATTTCTCCAGTGTCACACAGACAGTATTGCCAGAGCTAAAAAAATCTAGTTCTAGTTGTCTCCAGGGAGCATGTTTTTAATCCCTGCATTAAGGGCCTCGTATGGCCTCATATGTTACAGATAGTTTGTATTGTGCATAACATCACAATCTCATTTTTTCATATCAATCCCCCTGCTAAACTCTTTTGAGAACAGGCTGGTGTCTTTCTACTTTATCTACCTAATTACTGGCTCAGTACCCAGGATGGTACTGAGTGCTCCATAAATGTTTGCTGCATTGACCCAAATTAAGATTAAAGCCCTTTGGTTCATCTTCCCTCTGCTGATAAATGCACCTGTATGAGACTAGTTTGCCTAGGGGCTTCTTTGTACTTATCAAGAGGAAAAGTAAGAAGATTAAAGAAAGAACTCTAAACAGAAAGAAGCAAGGGAACAAACAAATGAAAAAAAAATCAAATGACCAGAAAACATTATGAAATACTCTTACTGAAATAAGACACATGGATGGATATTTACTTTAGCCATTAACAGTGGGGACAGAAGGTGTCATACAGCAATCTGCAAGCACTGGTTCAATTCTGTAGATCCACAGACCAGTTAGACAGGAGGCCTGGACAGGGTCACGTGCATCACTTTAAGGTTATTAAGTCAGGTTGACCCTTATTCTTTGGAAAGGAGAGTGCTGTTTCTGCTGGAGATTCTGATAACTCAAGTAAGAAAGGAAACATTAATTGAATCTTCAGAGGAAACAATTTCTCCAATTCCCTTCAGAGGAAAAATACAAAAAGAAAAGGATAACAGGGAAAAATCACTTAGGCTTTCTCATTTTGGCATATGAATATTCCCATGGATGCACTTAGCATGAATGAGCTCTAATTGAGTAAGGGATTATAATTCTGTTGTCATGGCAATTGATAATGCGTAAGATACTCAATGAAACATCAAATACCTCTGTTGTCAAATGTATATTAGACATAAAGAAATGTCAAATACATACAATAGTGGGAGACAACAGTGAATAACTGTTTTTGTGTAATGTGGAATACAATTAAAAGCATACATATATTATAAATAATTGGATGTTAATTCTTCTATCAATCAGTAGGTATTTAATTACGTGAAACTAGTACAGCTTAATATGTAGGGAATTTATAGATTCAAAAATATCATGGTTGAAATTCAGAGTACACTGGATTCCCAGTTGAATTCCAGGATCAAAGCCCGAAACCAGCCTGAACTTTAGTCAAACTAACAGTGTGAGCTTACTGGGAATGTCCACTAGTCCTCTATATATCTATGGCTCATTTGCTGGAATTGCTCACCACAGGTCTGAACTATGTCTGCTTGCTCTGGCAGTGCCAGCGGAGACCCATCTTGAAGTGGACATTTTCTTTATCCTTCTTCTAACTACCCATATTTGGTGCAATCTTCCTTTGTCCTCCAGCATGCTTATAACCTTTTCCTCTCCTTCAATTTCTCTATTTTCCCCTAATGCCCTCTCCTCTGAGAGTAAAAAGCATCATAATGAGGGCATATTTACTATATATGATTTTCTAGTAAGTCATATATTTTGTTATATAAACACAAATCCA
The DNA here is from genome assembly GCA_004027165.1 of Ctenomys sociabilis. Classification (NCBI taxonomy): domain Eukaryota; kingdom Metazoa; phylum Chordata; class Mammalia; order Rodentia; family Ctenomyidae; genus Ctenomys; species Ctenomys sociabilis. The sequence continues at coordinate 201,704 of PVKA01000249.1, forward strand.
GTTTATATGGTTAAACATAGTAATTATTTTTTAAACAGGGTCTTACTATGCAGTTCAGACTCATAGTGATCCTCCTGTCTCAGCCTCCCCAGTGCTGATATTACAGGTGTGTGCCACCACCCCTGGTTCTAGGGCCAGCACTGTATGGAGTACAGGTGATTGAACTCAGGACCTTGTGCTTGCCAGGCAGGTGCTTATGATGCCGAGCTATCTCTCCAGCCCTAAACATGCCAAAGTAACAGTTACAACAATTTGTCATTTTCTAGGCTATATTTGATGCTATTGTTTTTTTTTTTCTTTTTTGAAATGGATTGAATTCAAGCCCTTGTGCTTCAAGGGAAGCACTTATTCTACTGAGCCATCTCCCTGGCATTTTATGCTATTGTTTTTGTTGATTGTATCACTTTAGCCAAGGTGGCATAATTATTCTAATTGGTTGTTCTTCCTTGCCAAGATTAAGATTGCCCAAGTGTCATAAATAATACTATAGTCAGATACCAAGGAACCAGCAGCTAGACCAAATAGGCAGCAACTATTTATCCCCTATAAATTTAAGAGGTAAGATCTTGCAAAAGATGCAAAACTCAAAATCTAGCTATGCTTGGAAATCATTTCTTGGAAGGAGTCATTTCCTAAGGGTTCTAATGACTAGCAACAAAGCCACTTGTCATAAGCTATTTAAAAGCATCAACTCAGGAATTAGACTTTATAAAGCCAATAGCAATGAGCTGACACTTAAGCAAGAGGCAGACTTCTAGCTCACCAAAGACAAACCCAAGAGTCAAAGAGAAGGAAGAACACAAAAGCCATCCACCTGGACTCCCTGAAGTGGTAGCATCAGAGACAAAAACATAGATGAATGAGCTTCTAAAAAAATGAAATCAGAAATGATTTATCAGATAGCTAGAGATATGGTGCCCATAAAGAAAGACATAGCTAATGACTACAGATTGGAAACATATTAGAAAATAGAGGAGCTGAAGAAAATGATAGAAACCATAAATTCCCAATGTAGCAGAGAAATGCAATCCATGAGACAGATTCAAACAAATAGCCAGATTGAAAATTCTATTGCAAATATATTCAGCAGAATGAGACAATATGAGGACAGACTATCAGATATAGAAGAAAGAATTGTGGCAGGTGATCATGAAAAGAAAGATTTCTTAAAAATATCAAGGGACTTAAATATCAATCCAATAGTTGATAGGTGATGCAAAGTAGAATATAAGATTAACCAAAGTTAAGCAAAAGCAGGAGATAGCACAAACAACATAAATACCTATTCACTGAAGTAATGGTAGAGAACTTCCACAGTAGGGGAAAATAATTTGACATGCAGATGTGTATTAAATTCCAATTAACCATGATAAAAAATCTACAGAAAAACATATAATCAAGATTACAGAAATTCAACCCAATAAAAGAATGTCAAAAACTATTAAGAGAAAAAATATCATCTATTAAAGAAAGCCTATCAGGATCAGATATCTCCACACAAATCCACAAGTCAAAGAGAGTTTGCAGTAAAGTATTTCAAACCCTAAAAGAAAATGACCTCCAAGCCAGAGCGATATAGTACAAAACCATCTCGCAAATTTGATGGGAAAAATTACTTTCATGACAAAAACCCTTGAAGGAATTCATAGTCACCAAATCAGCAATTAAAAATGTTGTAGAGGACATTCTGAAAAGACAACAAGGGCTACAACTCCATGAATCTCACCAGAATGAGTGCACCCAAAAACCAAGCAATTAAGCAGAGGGGAAAATTGAACCAACAACAGAAAATTTACACAACAAGGATGAACCAGTACTTATCAGTTATACCCACCAATGTTAATGGTCTCAATTGACCAGTCAAAAGAAATAGATGGCAGAATGCATCAAGAAGTAAGATCCAACAATATGTTACATACAAGAAACACATTTAATTAAAAAATAAATTCATAAAGTGAAAGGATGGAAAGCAAGTATCCATGCAAAGAACCTGGAAAAAAAATGCTGCTCCATTGGCAGATAAAGTGGATTTTAAGCGAAGACTCATCAGGAGATTGAGGAGGTCATTACATCCTTGTAAAGTAAAGAATCCAAGATGAAGAGGTAACGTTCATATATATATACCAAATATAAGAACACCCAATTATATAAAAACATAAATGGGCATGGAAAATCAAGTAAGTACTGACACAATTATAGTGGAGAAACTTAATATCCCACTGTTAAAAATAGACACAAGATCTAGACAAAGAATTAAGGAAATCATAGAATTGAATCAAACTTTTAAAGAAATGGATTTAGTAGAAGTTTACAGAGTATTTCAGCCCAGAATATCAGAGCACACATTCTTATCAACAGCATATGGGATGTTCTCAAAATAGAAAATAGAACATATGCCAGCTCATAGAACACACTTAAGTAAATACAAAGGAACACAAATTATCCCATGAACATTATCAGGTCATCTGCAATATAAGTTTAATATTTGTTTCTGCATTTTCTAGATTTTTTTTTAAATTTGGGACAGGGTATACAGTGTACACATTGGACTCATAGTGATCCTCCGGTTCACAGCCTCCCAAATTCTGGAATTACAGGCAAGCACCACAACAACCAATGTCAATTGCCATCTCAGTGCACTCCGGGGGTGGGGGCTGGCACAGCAGGCCTGGGGTGGGGTCAACACCACAGGCCTGGGGACCAAACTCCAGCCCCTGCATCTGCCTAAGCAGGGGCTTTAATCTGGTGAGCCATGTGGCCAACCTTTGGTTATCTATTTTTAACAAAACCATCCAAGTCAAGAAAGTTAATCCTTTGTACATACAATTTTTCCTATTTTGTCCAGCATTTGTTGTTAGAATGTTCATTGAAAAGAACAATATTAATTAAAATCTCATCTGAAATTAAATGTTAAACAACTTTTTATACTTTAAAAGATTGAAAGTGTTCAAATAATATACAACTTCACTATTCATAAAATATGAAGTAGTAATCCATCATTTGAAAAGAAAATCATAATTACAACATTATATTTTTTTACTTTTTATTAATTTTTAATCTTTTGTTTATTTACTTATTTGGTCTAGGGTCTTACTACACAGCTCAGACACATAGTGATTCTCCAGGCTTTGCCTCCCCAGAGCTGGGATTACAGACATGCACCACCATGCCCAGTTTCAATGGCAGCACAGCTTGCCTGGTGTTCTGAGGCCAGCAAGGCAAGTGGTACCGGTGACGGATGCCTGGTCCTTGTGTTTCTCAGGCTGGTATTTACACCACTAAGCTATCTCTCTAGCCCACAATTTTTAGTTCTCAAATAAAAATTTGCTAACATGGATGTTCTGTGAGATCATATTTAGTGAAATAAATCAAGCATGCAAGATTAAATTTCACATAGGTTCTCTTATATGAGCAACCCAAAATATAAATAAAAAGAAAAATAAAAGAAAGATAGTTGTAAGTAAGGAGATAAATCTTTGGATAGTCATATGTAATGGGGATTAAGAGATGGAAGGAGGAGGAGGTAAAGAGTGGAAGGGGCTGAAAAAAGAATTAAGATATGATATATGCAAGCACAAACTCCCACATGGAACATAGGCATTATGCACTGCAAATGTATACTAATAATGTCAGTGCCTTCTTGTGCTGGACATCAATAATCACTCCAGGCCAATCCAGGACCCTTGCTTGGAATCCAACCTGGCATTTTCATAAAAAAGATAAAGATGGCTGTTCAAACAACTGTACTGAGATCTTTCAAAGGTGTCAAAAATGTAACCATCTAGTTTGATGCTTGTGTCCTGACCACTTCTGGTCATTACTGCATTGTAATGGCATTGACTACATGTGCTCATATATCCAGCAGATAAGATATCACTGCAAAAAGTATTACAATACAAAAAACTGTGACTTTACAGAGAAAGACCAGGTGAGTCTTCCAGATGTGACCAGTTTTGTCCTAACTGGCAGCAAGTTTTTATGAACAATACGTGAAAAGCACGAAGATTCAATATCTGTCGGAGCCCTCACTTCCCAGTACAAAAACCACCACTTCCTACATTGTAGCCCAGTAGCCCTCAAAATATATGACCCACAATATAATAGATGGATCAACGGTCCTCTGTATTCTATCTGGGTGGGTGAAACAGCCATTGACCCTTGTGAATTCTTTACTGCTTTAAAAGAACTAAAAAATACTCCTTCTTGCCCCTCCCAGAACTAAAAGGGGAGTTCACAGCTCTTACACCCTTCATGCCAGTGCCATGACACCAGACATACAATATATAACACAGACTACTTTTACATTCTTAACTCAGATCATCAACCTCACCAGCCGTTGGCTATGCACGTCCATTCTAAAGGTGGACCTCAGACATCCTGGCCAACGCAACAACACAAACACCTGCTCCCTTTCTCAAAAACCTTTAGCCCTTGATAACTCTCTTTTACAACCACACCTTCCTACAACCTTACATGTTTCCAGGGAAACTCCACTGGACTTCCTTGCATTAAAATCACTTCATTCAACACACCTCCAAGCAAACAACACAAGATGTTTCTGTGCAACACCTAAGTGTTTCCTTGCCTTCCCTTACACCTCCAGTACATTCCAGTGACTGTGATCCCTAATTTCAACATATACACTGACTCAGAGTTTCAAGATGCCTTCTTCCTTAAGAATCCACTTATAGACCTTTGGGTATTGACTTTCTACCCTGCTATGCTACTAGATTTGTATGCCAATTCTAGTATCTTCTTAGTGGAGTTTTTTGGGTCCTCCAAGTAAAGTATCATATCATCTGCAAATAATGATTTAACTTCTTCTTTGCCTGTTCTCATTCCTTTTATTTCTCTCTCTTGTCTAATGGCTGTAGCTAATGATTCCAGAACTATATTGAATAGGAGTGGTGATAGAAGACATCCTTATCTTGTGCAAGATCTGAGATTAAAAGATTTCAGTTGTTCCATATTTAGAGTTATGTTAGCCATTGGATTGTCATAGATGACTTTTATCAGATTGAAGTAGAGGGCAACTGTTCCAATTTTCTATAGGACTTTGAACATGAATGATGGTTGGACTTTGTCAAAAGTCTTTTCTGCATCAATTGAAATGACCATGTGGTTTTTAGATTTCAGTCTATTGATATAGTGTATTACAATTATAGATTTGTGAGTATTGAACCATCCTTGCATCCCTGAGATGAATTCTACCTGGTAATGGTATATAATCTTCCTGATGATTTGCTGTATTTTATTTGCTAGGATTTTATTGAGGATTTTTGTATCTATGTTCATGAGGGAGACTGACCTACAGTTCTCTTTTTTAGTTGCACCTTTCCCTGGTTTTAGTATCAGTATAATACTTACCTCCAGGAATGATTTTGGGAGGACTGCTTCCTTTTCAATTTCATTGGAGAGTGTGAGGATTATAAGGATTATTTCTTCTATAAATGTCTTGTAAAATTCAGCTGTGAATCCATCAAGACATGGACTTTTCATTGTTTATGGGTTTTTATTACATTTCATATTTCATTGGCTGTTATTAGGTTATTGAGAGCTGTTATATTTTCCTGATTCAGTTCTGGTAACTTGTACTTTTCCAGGAATCTGTCCATTTTGTCTGTGTCTTCTACTCTATGAGAGTAACGATTCTCAACGTAGCTATTGATAATCTTAGGGATTTCCAGTGGGTCTGTGGTGATTACATTTTTTCCATTTCTTATTGCTTGTATTTGAATTTTTTCTTTCCTCTTTGGCCATGACTCATCTATGTGGCAGACAGTTACAAAAGATCTACAAACCGCAGTACAGGGTTTCAATAAAATTCTGAGGGGATTTGACTGACTTTATCAGATACAAAAGTTGCATTTCTTGTCATATAGGTCTTGCTTTATCATGGTCTTAACCATCCAGCAGAAATGTAGGAAACCAAGGTAAAAAGGTAAAACCATATTAATATGCTGAGCAGAACAAGGCTCTAGTCAAAAACTTCTGACATCGCCAGTCTTACAGAAAACCCAATACGATTATGGACTACTGGACTATATTGGAATATTTTGCTGAATTCACACACCTACAATATTTAAATGACAATAGAGTACTCTCGTCTGAAAAAAAACTAAACAAAAAAGGCAATACAAATAAATGACCATTTTGAATCTGTATATTCAAAATAGTTAGCAAAGATACACAGCTACCTTCTCTTAATTCAATGAATAGAAAGAGTTGTTCTACTAGAGTTTTTGGACAGGATATCATGTCTACATCTTGTACTGTGAATAACCATTAAGATAGCAATATGCAATGTATTAATTGTTGAAACTGTCCTCCTAATCGGTTTTGAAACTGTCTCATTGGTATTTGTTTCTCAATAAAATTATTTAGAAAAAAAAAAGAACACACCTACACCTCATAGGATAAAACCAGCCACCCAGGTGGGCACCCTGGTGTACAGGGCTCTCCTAGGGACAACCCTGGGAATTGCAGGACTTGGACCTCCCAGGAACTACACTATCAGTTAGCCAACAAATGACACCTTCACTACAATCCATAGCCAACTACAACAACTCTCCTGCATGGCCCTACAAAACAGATGAGCCTTAGATCTCCTAATAGCAGAAAAGGTAGAAACATGCCTCTTCCTGCAGGAAAATTGCTGTTACTCTGCAAATCAATAAGTCATTATCAACCAAAGGGTCAAAGAACTCAAGGAGAGAGTACAAGATTTTGCAAGATTGGGGTCCCTAGGGTAGACAAGGTATATGGAATTCTGCATTCCCTTGGCTCACTCCCCTTCTAGGGTCCTTTACAGGACTTGCTATGATGCTCATGGTAGCCCCCTGCTTCATTTCCCTCATCAGCAATGCCATCAGAAGGTTAACAACTCAAAATTTTAACCAAGTATTTCTCTCAGGCAACTTTTGCCAGGCTCTAGCCCAGCAGAACCCAATAGCAGACTGCTCTACACTCTTCTCTGACTCTGCAAGATGCCCAGACTTGGACCCCTCACTGCCCCTGGCCAGTAGGAAGTAGCCAGATGATTTTGTTGGTCTCTTTCCTATCAAACAAAAGTCCAAAATAATGAGTCAGGAGCCTCAACCTTGTTAGGACCCTAACCCTCACTCCAAGGTTCACTTTTTTTGGCCCTGCACCAGGGACAAAAGCACAGAAAAGGTCTCCCCAATATTGACCAGGGAAGAAAAACCACAAAAACTCTCCTTTTTTAACTTCAGAATTTTTCCACTGACCAGGTAGCCCCGCCAAGAGTAGTCTCCCTCTGCTGTTGTAGCCCACAAATACCTCTCCTGAAAACCCTATAAAATCCCTTTTGTCTTTTTGTTCAGGGCTGCCTTGGTCCACTAGACAGCCAGGCTGCACACTTGTACCTCCAATAAATCTTCTCACATCAGAATGCCTGCTCTAGTTGATTGTGTGGGTCCATACCTAACAATAAGAACAAAAATTGATTACATAACTTCATATGACTCTCCTCATTTTGTTTAGTTTTATACTAAATCATAATATGTTGTTAACAGTATGGTTATTTCATGTTAAAAAATAGAATTCTGTAAATACATTCCTCAATTCAAATTTGTTATTAATGTACATGATGTTAGATCATTTTGTTTCAATTTGTAGTATTGTGATAGTTGACATATTGTGTCAGTTTGGAATATCAGACACTTGGCTAGATCACCACTGGGGCCCCACCCTTCAGGGAAGGGAGGACCTATCTTAGGGTGCAAATGGTTTCACCCAGGGGCACAATTAGTTTCACATTGGGGTGCAATTCTGAGCCCTCCAGAATGACTATTCTCATCCTCGGCTACACCAGAATGACTTAGCATGCGCGCGCGCACACACACACACACACACTATATATATATATATATAAAGGAGCTCAGGAAAGATTCTGCTGCCTGGCTTCCTTGGAGAACCTCTGCACAGCCATGCCACTTGGGGGGAGCTCCAATCTTCTTAGCGGGGCACCGTTTGCCCTGGAGCCAGCAGGGTACAGACTGAAGCATCCACAAACTGTGCACTAAACAAACCCTTCCTTCCTTCATTTTGGGTGTCAGGTATTTTGTCCCAGAAATGAGTAAAATTAACTAAGACAAGTACTTAAGTTATTGGAGGTAGAAGAGTCCTAACACTTTCTCACAAAATACTGACATGAGTTTTTTCTTCTTATCGCTCTTCCCAAATGCTATAAATAAAGCAGAAAAGCTTTTTTATTGCTTATACTGTTACATACTTCTAACCATACATGAAACTTTAAAAAAGATCATCAGTCATATCCTAAACACCATGTTGTATGTTTGTTTGAGATAGGTTCTCACTTTGCACTTCAAGCTGGCCTTGAACTATGTAATGCAGGCTGAGCTTGAAATCTTGGCAAGCTTCCTGCCTCAGCCTTCCAAGTGCTGGGATTACAGGCATGTTGCCAGCATACCTGTCCTAAAGAACTGTCTCAGAACTTTCTCATTGCTGGGACAAAATACCTGACACCCAAAAGTAAGAAGGAAAATTTTATTTAGTTCACAGTTAGTGGAGGTTTCAGTCCATATTTGCTTAGCTGCAAGACAGAGAAATACAAGGCAGCAGTTCATGGTGGTGGAAAACAATGAAGAGCCGAAGGAGGAGGAGCAGCTTCTGTGTCTGTCAAGCCTCTCTCCTTTCCTTCCACACTGACTTGAAGACTGAAGGTCCTCCAAGGAAGTGGCAGCAGCTGCCAGGATTGGAACTCATCTGAGGACGTGGTGAGAAGAATACTTTCTTAGTCCCGTTGTGTACCCTTTTTGGGCTGTGTCACTCTAGAGCAGACCCTCTGTGCCATAGGGTAGGCCCTCCATGGCCCAGGGAGTGGATCCTGCCAGGCTCCCAAGCCATCAAGTTCATACAATATTTCAACCACCACAAGACCATAAGGAGATGAAATGTATGCTTTTTTCATAATTACTATATACACTTAGCAAATAGTTACTTGAATTAACTGCATTTCAGACACACTTCTCATATCACACGAATTACTATTATACCACTGTTGGAAGAAAACCAAAAGAAAATAAAACTATTCAGTACTCTCCACAGTAATCACTTCTGAAGAACAAAACTAGTTGCTAAGTGTTCTACTGAATCTTCAGTTATGAAATACATTGATTGCTCAGATTTATTAAATTGTTACTTTAGGTCAGGCAGTACAGTAAAAGTTTTACAAATATATATATATATATATATATATATATATATATATATATATATATTCTTTACAATATTCCTCTAAATCAGCTACCACCATTACTATTGTTCATTCATTTGTCAGATAAAGAAAGTCAGGCATGGGGAATTTTTTTTAATTTTTAAAAAATCTTATTTATTTATTTATTTAGTACAAGGTTTTTCTACACAGCTCAGGTTCATAATGAACCTCCTGTCTCGGACTCTGCAGAGCTAGAACTACAGGTGTGTGCCACCACGCCCAGTTTCGGGGTGACACAGTACACCCAAGTTCGAAAGCCAGCATGGCAAGGAGTGGCAGGGATTAAAGCCAGGTCCTTGCACTTCCCAGGCCGGTGCTTAGACCACTGAGCTATCTCCCCAGCCCTTGAGTACATTTTCAAGGTACATAGTATTGATGGGGCGCACAGCTGCTGCATGGAGCGCTATGAATGCAAACTTCCAAACATTGCTTTAATGAGTGCTTAGAAACATCTACAAGTAGGCCTTCTATTTTGTTGCTTGAACACATGATGGTAATAAGAGTGGAAGATATGAAAGCTGTTTCTTAGGAATGATGAGCGAAATAAAAGTGCAGAATTTGAAACCGAAATTGGTTTTGCTGATGAAGATTTTAGTCCTATACTAAAATTTTAGAGGGAATTTAAAAGAGGATACTTAAAGAGGAAACTATTGCAGTAATGCAGTAATGTATCTTTAAGAAATAAAAGCAGGTGATAAGACTCATAATTAAGAATGAAGCATAAATTGTTCTGTAGTAGATAGACTGGCTCAAGTCCAGCCCATTGTTAAAAACAAAAGCATGACACTAAGCATGGGTCCTAGATGTCATTTCAGTCAAAATGACGATTTCTAAATGAGTTGAGTTCACAAATCACTGCAGTGACGATGTGACTCACCCGTTATCCCTTGGGTCCCTCTGTCCTCAGAAGAGAGCACTGAAATATCAGCTCTTGAGAGTAAGATTTTTCTCCCTTAGATGGAGAGGTGAACAATTCTCAAGTAAAGGGTCAGCTTAAGAGAGGGGGCTAATTACCTGCTCAACTTTGTGCCATATAGAAAATGTTCAATAGACAAACTGACCCATGGCTTTACGGTTACACCATGAAGGCTGATATCAGATTTAAAGCCCACAAAGTTTCTTGAACAGCAGCCCAGACCATCAGCTTCCCCAGGACTTCTGCTACCAGTGCTCTCCACTCTCCCTCTGCTGGTGCTTTTCCCTACTTTTAAATGCTTTTCTCTCAAGTAAAGGCACCAGAAATTAGACTCTGTCCTCAAGAGAGAATCTAATCGAGACTATACATAAAGACTACATCCCCTATGAGGTGCTGCACTGTTTAGCTGTCCACAGAAATTGAATGGTGATTATGAATTTGCTAAAACAAAAATGTATTATATGTAATATCAATTAAATCTGCCACAGAGTCAAATGAGAAAAATGCACATGTCGTCTGAAACTGTGACTGTTTAACTAATGTGATCTTCCTAACCTGGAGTACAGTTAGATGAAGGAAAGAGGCCCAACTGACCTGGCTGACAATGTCACTCAAGCAGACTAACATGTGACAAAAATTCTTTCTGTTTACTCATTTTTTTCTTTTCTGTTATCGTTGTTTTTATTGGTACAGGCAATCAGATCAGGACTTTGCACTTGCCAGGCAGCTGCTTGTGGTGCTGTGCTTTCTGCATACAATCAAGAAGGAATAAAGACCAAGGCATGGTGCATGTGCTTATGATCCCAGTACTCTGGGAGGCTGAGACAGAAGGATGATAAATTCAAGCCCATAGATCAATGAGTTTCATTTTGCCAGATTTGTACACACATAAAATGCTTTGGTTACCACCAGCAGTGCCATCAATGCCACTCTTCTCCCTAGCCTCATGTGTTTGGGGGTCCATTATGATAGCATGTTTCATGATTATCCATCCCCCCTCCTGTCATCTGGCCTTACAGCAGTTTAGTTAGAAAGCCATGATGATTAACCCTCTAAGTTATATAGACTTGGAGAAGTCTTGAGCCACTTTTAGTACAGAACTTGGTCTTTTGTGTGTTCATTGAATGATGAGCGCAAGCTCTCATACTGGTAGGGGCTCTGGACAGTTCCCTGCGAGTACATCCACAGTGATGCCTGTTGCATCCAGAGAGACATAATGAGCAGATGCTCCATGCCATCTACTGGAACACAGAAACTATTCCTGGCTGAGCGTACACGATTGGCACTCGGTATGGAAGGCTCTGTTCTCCTACTCACTATTCACGCAATCTTTTAGTCTGTTTCTTTCTCTACAGGCTGAGACCACAGAATACCATACCTACTTGAGTGGCAGGAGCTAATATAAATTTAATTACATTATTAATTTAATTGTAGGAGACATATCAACTTTGTTTGGATGGATGACCAATACACAGCATCGCTATGATTATTAAAATCAGGAATCAAACCCTCTTTATGTGCCTGGCCATCCTTGTGCCAGTGTTTGAATAGACAGCAAAATATTTGAGGTGCATCTTTTGAACGGCTACCTTCTGAAGGGGTCACAGACACAGCACATAGATCACAGAGGAATCAGGGCTCAAGTCTTGGCCTCTGGTGATTGACACAATAGAGACATAGACATTTTCATATACATTTATAGACGTGAGCCTGTTCTTATGAGGCATCATTACCTTTTGTCCCTGTGACACAGAGCTAATCTTGTACGCAGTGAGATGTTCTTCCGTAGACATAGTTGTGGTCTTCACCTCACTACTATGCAACACAACTAGTAAATAACTTCTATTTATAATTTATAGGCAAGGCAACACTCAAAATTTGGAGTGTGGCAGACCATAATGTGTATTTATGATGTATATGCATACATGTGAACGTACATTCATGTAAGGCACTAAAAGTGATAGCTTGATAACACACATGTATGCATGTGTGTGCATTCATACAGCATGCTGAAAACAATGACTTGGTAAATTGCAATATATGTTAAAAAATAACTTTGTAAACACTATGCAAATCACAATATACTACATGCTACCCCTAATGAAACTTCATGCCCTTCCAAGGCAATAGCTCCTCTCTAAGGAAATCTAAGGATATAACCTCCTGACATTTTTTAATGTATTTAATACAGGGTCTGCAGGGTCTCACTACACAGATCGGACTCATAGTGACCCTCTTGCTTTCAGCCTCCCAAGAGCAGGAGTTACAGGGGTGCGCCACCATGACCAGTCTCCCCGGCCTGGGGGCAAGGTTGGCATGCATGTGGAGCTGGAGATGGAGCCTGGTCCCTGTGCCTGTCTAAGCAGGTGCTTTAGTCAGCTGAGCTATCTGGCTGGCCCTCTCCTGACTTTTGTCATTGTAGATAACTTTGTCTGGTTTTGCCCTTCATAGAAATGGACTCACACAGAGTCTGTTCTATTGCTTGGCTTCTTCTTTTTTTTTTTTTTTTTTTTTTTTTTTTTTTTTTTTTTTTTTTTTTTTTTTTTTTTTTTTTTTTTTTTTTTTTTTTTTTTTTTTTGAGACAGGGCCTCACTATGCAGTTCAGGCTGGCCTTAAGCTCACATTTGTAGCTCAGGCTGGTCTCGAACTCACAACAATCCTCCTGCCTCAGCCTCCTGAGTGCTGGGATTACAGGCATGCGCCACCACACCCGGCTATTGCTTGGCTTCTTTCACTCGGCATTTGTAGTTTTGAATGTTGTTTGATATCTCTGTAGGCTGTTTCTGATTATTTAAGTCTATGCAATATTTTATTCTGTGAATAAACCACATGTTTTTTCCCACCATACTGGTTTAATATATATGCCACTTTTAAAGTTTGGATATCAAAATCAAAGCTGTTATAAGCAGTGCATACATATATTTTGATGGCCACAAGCACTTCTTTGTGTTAGGCAGATAGCCAGGAATATAATTGTTAAGTCACCATGTATGTACATGAAATATTTTTCTTAGAACAGTTTTATTAATTAATTGTACCAACAATCTAAGGGAACTCCAGTTGTTTTCTATACTGGAGAATAATAGATATTTTCAGACATATTTCAATATGATTATTGTTCTTGCTGTTACTATTACTATTACTTTGTATGCATACAGATGAGGATAATCGTTATGTTATCAGGTTGATATAGTCAAAGAAATCACACAGTCACAGAAATTAAAAAAGGATATATCTAGCAACAGTTTTTCTCACCTCAGACATTGAGGCATGATTAACTGATAACTGAGAGATAAAAGCACATGCTTTTCTCCTTTATTTTAAAGTTAAAGCAGAACTATGTGTGAACACATACGAATATTACACATGCATACACTTGTCAGGACCATAACAATTCATGTCACAGGCTAATTTCAAAGCCAAGCACACAACTGAAGCCTGCTGGATAGTGCGTTCATTGAAAAGAAGTGAAAGGTCAAAAGCAGGCAACTGAGTATCTCTTCTCGGTGTCTTATTCCTCTGCAGCAACCCTGACCCCAGCACACCCGCTCCCACAGCTCATTCAAGTTTCAGGTCATTCCTCACAGGTGTAAGTGATGAGTGATTCATGTTCTATTTTGAAAGCTGCAGAACTGATAAGTAGTTAAGTCAGACTTGGAACCCAAGCAGTGTGGTCTTAGAAACTATATACTTATATAGTATATAGAGCCATACAGTTCTGTAGGTTTTAGTGAACAGGAGCTCTAGCTTTGGGCTACTGAAACATTCCCAGGTGACCCATCTGGCACCTTATTAAGCCCTTCTGTCATCTATGTCACTTTTCCTATCTTTCAACATTATAGAATACTCCATCCTGTCACTAGTAGTAGAGATGAATTTTATATAAACAAGGAGCTGGTGTTAGAAAAACAAAAAAACAAGAAAAGGAATTTTTCCTTTATCACACATGTTGTTGACTTTTGCCAGGCAGGATTCACAAGATCTCTTATCATGACCCTTCTGAATATTTTCATCATGATGTGGAGAGCTATGTCCTGAGCTCTACTAGGCAAGCTGGACACTGCTTTTGCAACTTTGCACAGTAGTGACTGAGGGTCATTTGTTGACTCAGCATAAATCACCTGAACTTTGAGTTCTATTGCAGTACCACTTAAAAGCCTAATGTGTAGGGCCAGCCAGATAGCTCAGCGGACTAAAGTGCCTACTTCAGCAGATCACTACAAGTCCGATCTATGGGGCGAGACCCTGTAGTCCCTGTAAACTCCGTACTAAATACAAAAAATCCTAATGTTTAGAGCTCATAATTTAATTTGAGCAAGTGTACTCTGAGGAAATTATCAGCCCCCTTCTACAGCTGCAAGAAAGTGGATCGTTCAACAGGTCAGCACCTAACCAGCATAACCTTGAAAATGAAAATTAATCTTTGTTCTGCTCAGACAAAGGCCAGTGTCCAGATATAAATGGGCTTAATTTTTAATATCAAGTTCACATTCTCTTGTCGGTTCAGATTTCACAGAAGAAAGGAAAACAAACCACACACACACACACACACACACACACACACACACACAACCCTGAAGCAATTCAGCTGTCAAGCATGAGATTTAAAAATTGTTAAGGATTTTTTTCCATGATCTTCAAGGAACTACAGAATTCTCTGACGTTCTTAATCAATTGCCATGTGAATTTTACATATCATTGGCAGAGTAAAATAGTTATAAGGATACCTTCCTGGCTTAAAAAAAAAAAAAGATCAAAAACAAATGATGTGATCTAAATTCAGTCTACAAGTAAAGTTCCAAAACACTTGCTGGGGCAGATTGCCAACTGGTGGTCAACTTGTTACACCGCTGTTACTTGTACACTTGAACTTAAGTGGTGTTGAGCATGGAAGGTCATGTGAGGACTCTTGCCAGCAGCGTAAGATGCTGTGCTAGAAAGGCTTTTGGGAGGCTGATAGGGAAGCTGTTGGAAGAAGCTGTTGGAAGCTGCTGGTTCTCTTGGGTTAGTCTGCTGGGGGGGCTTGTCATGCTGGTTTTCCTAGTGGACTTGGTTGTGCTCATCAAAAGAGGATCTCAGGGCCTCACTGTGGCTGAGGATGACTACAGCTCACCGTAGGGGAGCTCTGGTCCTCAGCTTGAGCAACGCTTCCTGGCTCTGGAGGGGAAGGTGGGGTACCACTCATTGTATTGCAGAAGCTTCCCACACTGGCTTTCCAGATGGGAACTCAGCTTTTCTCATCACTGGAGGAGCTCAAGACCTCACTATTGAGGATGACTGTGGTACTTTTCAGGGGAGTCTGGTTCTCACTTTGAGCACTGCTTCCTGTCTTCAGCTCAGATACCTCCTCAGGTAAGCACAGTTCCTTCATCCCACTGGCATGGACTTTCTAGTTTCCCAGTGCAGATCTATGAAGCTGGCCTGCATGAGACATTGTCATTGGCTTTAGGCCTCCAGTAGGACTTGTGGGTGGCATTGTTATGAGCTCTAGCTTTTTAGCTGGACTCATGTACTATATTAGGATCCAGGCCCTCGGCTGGATTCTTTGGTCTTTGTGGACAGATTTCCTGTACTCTTTGTATATGATTCTTGGTGATTCATTATAAAATAACATTATAAAATGTGTCCTATATATATTGTTCCCTTGTAACACCTGCCCAGGACACCTGCCCACATGATAAAATTTGATGGAAGATTTAAAAAGTCACTTTTAGAAAGTAGTCCTCTGTCTGATTGCCTATTAGTTAGGAGTTTTTCAAAATTTGTGAGTTGTCTTTTCACTCTGTTGAAAATTTCTTTTGACATGCAGAAGCTCCTTAAGAAGAGTTGATCCCAGTTGTTGATTCTTTCAAGAGCTTCCCGTGCGAATATATGTTTGTTCCTGAACTGTTTACCTACCCCTGTGTCTCCAAGAGTTCCTCCTACTTTCCCTTCCAGGAGATTGAGTGTTTGTGTTTTAATGTTTAGATCTTTAATCCATTTTGACTTTAACTTAGTGCATGGTGATAGAGCTGGGTCAAGTTTTAGTTCTCAGCATGTAGAAAGCCATGTTTTCCAGCACCATTTGTAAAAGAGGCTATCCTTCTTCCAGTGAGCTTGTGTAGTCCCTTTGTCGAAGATAAGATGGCTGAGTGTTTTTGTAGATGCCTCTGTGTCTTCTAATCTATTCCACTGATCCTCAGGTCTATTTTGTTGCCAATACCATGTTGATTTCATCACAGTGGCTTTGTAGTATAATTTCAAATCAAGAATTGTGATGCCTCCTGCCTTGTCTTTATTGGCCAAGATTGCCTTTGCTATTCTAGGTCGTTTGTGGTTCCAAATAAATTTTAGGATTGACTTCTCTATATCTGGGAGGTATGTGGGTAGCAGTTTGATAGGGATTGCATTAAATCTGTACAGCAATTTTGGGAGTATGGCCATCTTCATGATGTTGGTTTTTCCTATCCAGGAGCATGGAATATCTTTCCATTTTCTGAAATCCTCTATAATCTCTTTTCTTAAGGTGTTGTAATTTTCCGTGAAAAGATCTTTGACTTCCTTGGTTAAGTGAATCCCAAGGTATTTCATTTTCTGGGGTGCTATTGTAAAAGGTATTGTTTCTATTGTTTCCCTTTCAGTGTGCTTGTTATCTGTGTAGAGGAATGTTATTGACTTTTGAGTACTTTGTATCCTGCTATGCAACTGAATTTCCCTATCAGTTCTAGTAGTTTTTGGTCAATTTTTTGAGGTCTTCCAAGTAAAGTATCATGTCGTCTGCAAATAGTGATAATATAACTTCTTCTTTACCTATTCTTATTCCCTTTATTTCTCCCTCTTTTCTAATGGCTATTGCTAAGGATTCCAGGACTATATTGAATAGGAGGGGCAATAGAGGACATCCTTGTCTTGTACCTGATTTAAGAGTAAAAGATTTCAGGTTTTCCCCATTTAGGATTATATGAGCTTTTGGGTTGTCATAGATGGCTTTTATCAAGTTAAGATAGAGTCCATCTATTCCAATTTTCTGTAGGACCTTGAACATGAATGAGTGTTGGACTTTGTCAAAGGCTTTCTCTGCATCAATTGAGATGATCATGTGGTTTTTAGATTTCAGACTATTAATATAGTATATTACACTTATAGATTTTCAAATATTGAATCATTCTTGCATCACTGGGATGAATCCTACCTGGTCATGGTGTATGATCTTCTTGATGATTAGTTGTATTCTATTTGCCAGGATTTTGTTCAGTATTTTTGCATCTATGCATCATGAAACTCAGGTGAACTCCAAATTTTCTGAACAAGGAGATTATGTAGCCACAGCGGAAAGAGAATGAAGTTCTATAGTGTGTCTAGGGAGAGTCACATGAAGAGAAAACTTTCTCTCAAGCTCTCACAGAGAGCAAACTGGTCAAGCATTGGTCGTGACTCATCCATATGGATGACACAGACAAAGGATCTTCAGAATAATGTACAGGACTACAAGATAAACCCTGAGAGGACTTCACTGACCACATAAGAAATATAAAGTTCATGTGTTGGTTTATAAGTCTTGATCTATCTAGGTCTTAACCATCCAGCAGAAAAGTATAAAAATGAAGTATACATCATGGGGCCATAATATTAAGCTGAGCTGTAAATGGCTATGCTCGACAACTTCTTTGAATAACTCACTATTGTTGTAGAATGCTGGACTGTGTTGGACTGTGGTGTCGAGTTCAAGCACCTAAGTTAGTTGAATGACAATGGAGTGCCCACCTTTGACAGGTGTAGACAAAGGAAGGGGTATAGAAAGAAAAATCATGATGTGTCTGTGTATACACAGTACAGTTGGGATAGATAACGCTGTGCTTCTACATAATTCTATGAGAGGCAAGATCTGCACTAATGGTGATTGGACAGGATATTATGTCGGCTTCTAGTACTATGGTCATCAACTAGGAAAATAATAATTGAATTTTTAATATAATTCATGTATAAAAAATAAGATAAGTAAGCAGGTAGCCTCTTAATTTACTGATAAGAGATATCTGCTAAAATAATATCTGTAAATATAATATCATGTATGCACCTTGTATGATACCAAAACATTATGAAAACAGTTTGCAATGTATTAATTTATCGAATCTATCTTGTTAAGGTGTCTTGAAATTGTCTTATTGATATTTGTACTTCAATAAAATAAAAAATAATTTTTTTTAATAAAGTCACTTTTAATATTTTCAATGGGCCTGCCAAATAGCTCTGCAGATTAAAGTGTCTGCAAGCGGGTGCAATGGCCAGGGATTCATACCAGCTCCACCCCCAGGGTGCATTGAGACATTGATTGAGACTGGGCTTGGTGGTGTCCACCTGTAATCTCAGGTCTTGGGAGACTGTAAACAGGGCGATCACTATGAGTCCAATCCAGTAGTGAGGCCCTGAGCAACCTGTAGACCCTTCCCTAAAATAAAAAAATTAAAACTTTTAATCTTCCATCCTAGAAAAGTTTACCTATGTACCTATCTGAATGTCTGGCAACTGATAGTTTGAGAGTGAGGCAGTGATGGTGAGGATTTTAGAGCTTTCATTAATAATAAACAGGCTGCTTCAATGTGCGCCATGGTGTTGCCTCCACTGAATTTAGGTGTTTCTGCACAAGGTGTTTGTCAAAGGCTACAAAGTTACAGTTACAAAGAATGAGTTTAAGAGATCTATTGTGCACTGTGGTTACTGTAGTCAATGAAAACGTATCACATTCTTGAAAATTGTGCAGCAGTAACAAAAATATTAAATATGTGAGCCATTGCATGTTGATTCAGTCGATTTTGCTATTTCACAATGTATATAAATTTCAAAAGACCATATACAGAATAAATGCATTCAATGCATAAAATTACTACTGTCAATTTTTGAAAAATGTTAATTTGAAAGAATTGTAGACTGTAGCTACAATTTGCTGAAAGAGTATTTTTTTATAAAAGGTAAATCATAAGTTTGCCTACCTCACTTATTAAATTAATGCATCACTAACTGATTAATAAATGGAGAAAGAAAGAAAAGCACAACAGTTTCAGAGTAGTAAAGTTTATCTTGTCATGTAATAGTTGTGAGTTCAGGTCATAAGATTAATGTTTCTGAATAGCTTAAAATTAGGAATAATAGCAACTGCAAGAGTTTCTTGTGAGAATGAAAGAGTAGAAGGGTAACAACATCTTGCTTGTCAGGAGACTGTTTGAGTGCATGCGATACTCCTATTGCAGGCAGAGTTTGAAGAGTAAAATGCAAACTCATTTTCTTAGTATGCTTTCTTTTTATGCCTGCTGGATCTTACCACCCAGTAGTACAAGGCAGCACAGTGACTTATTTTCCTCCAGCAAGATGCTAATTTGAGAAACTCTTAGATCAGTGCAAATTTGATTCTACTATCTCAGACTCGTTAGAATGAGATCAATTTTAGTGCCCCCAAATTATTTAGTGGTTTAGTTCTAATAATTAAAATCTTATTTTTGTCCCCTAAGTTTTAAATCTAGAGCAATACTTCTTTTATTCTATTTATATTTTCAGCAAATTTTAACAGTGATCTCATTAATAAAAGTAACACTCTCAATGTTTTAAATTACATTCATAAATTCAATATGGCTAATTTCCTGTTCACTTGCTTTGGCTAACTTATGAAATAATTTCTCCCTAGTACTTTTTATAAAACTAGCAGAATTAAAACTATAAATATGGTGATTTTTAAACCATTTTTATTTCCCAATGTAATATATAAGTATAGTAAATTATAAGTCTAAAGCAATTAATTAATCAATGATATACCCTACATTAAAATGACAACGTTACTTTCTTACTTGAAAAAGGCTATTTCTTTTAGACATGAGAACTAACTAAAATACTACATTCGGAAAAAAATTTTTCTTATCACAAAAAAGGCTGAGTGTGATTTAATTAGAAATGTTTGTGTTTAGTTCTAAATATTCCTGTGGTTAGGATATTAGGAAGCAATTGTATCCATGTGCACCTTCTCAGAGGGTTGAAGTTAAAAAAATTCTAGAAATTCGGTTTAGGATCCTCAGGTTGTAATATTCAGAGTGATTTTTCTCACATTCTAGCTGTCAGTCTGATTCCATTTTTAGCTGCTACACTTTCGTATCCTTAAATTAAGGAAGAATGGTAATGTAACCCATTTTCTGTGTTTGAGCTACATCATTCTTTCACTTGGCCATTTATTAAGCATACATTTGTACCCTTCTACCTATGGCATTACATCTGCATCTTTTATTAATTTTATTGAGAAATAAATATAAATGAGACAGATTCAAAACTAATTAGTAGGACTGTTTCAATAATTAATATGCTGCATATTGTTGTCTTTATAGTGGTTATTCATAGTACAAGATGCAGACATGGATTATTTTGCTGAATTCATGCATCTACAATATTTAAATGCCAATGGAATACCCATCTCTGAAAAAACTAAACAAAAAAGGGGATATAAATGAAGGACCAATTTGTATCTGTGTATACAAGATATAATAGATATAGAGCTACTTCCTCTTCATTCAATGAGAAGAAAGCTGTGTACTAATAGTGTTTGGGCATTACATCTCTAGAAATGAACTTTTGTCCCTCTCCCTCCCATTTTATAAATTCAGTAAGTAACTTGGCACTAGTCCAGTCTTACCAAATCTACTCTGAAGCTGTTCTGCATCCTCTGCTGATGAAAGAACCCACACTGATATCTAGAACCTGATGAGAACCTGATTTCTCCATTGTACTGACCCTTATATCTAAACACTGTTCTGATTTATACCAGAACCTCTCCTGAGGCTCATGTACTGAGGTTGGTCCCTGGTGTGTTCATAGGTAAGGCCTTTGCAGAGCCATTGGGTAATGGAACATCACCTCATCCATTGATGGGTTCCTAACATAATGGTTGTGAGCAGTTATGACAGTAAAAGAAAAGGGGGAGGGTACCTAGCTTTGAATACATGGAACGTAGATAACATAATCAAAGAAAAGACCAAGAAAATCAACACATTGGAATTAGAGTTTTAATGTGCTGAAAAATATGGAGCCATTTAGGTCTAATAATATAGCTGAAGATTAAAAAATGGAAAGAAAACTGTCATGCTGTTTCTATATGACTTTTGATATTTTATTAAAATTCATTTCCCAATAAAATTTTTATGAAGGAAAAATACAGGTTAAAAATAAACTTCAACCTTCTGTCTGTGATGTGTTCCTACATGTAGGAATGTATACATTCGGCACTGCATAGTAAACTCCAATCCAGCAGCAAAAGGTATACTCTTAAAACTCTGGAGAGGTGAGGGAGGAAGATCACAAGTTCAAGGCCAGCCTGGGCAAATTAACAAAACCCTGTCTCAAAATAGAAAACATGAGATTGGAACAGTGTAGCTCAATGAGGACAAACTGTTCAATCCCAGTACAGGGGAAACAATATAATAAACCAACTGCTTTTTTGCACAATTTATCTTTAGTGGTCAAAGGTCTTGTTTTCTTTTCTTCCTAAAACTTGTGACCTATATACTTTAGATTACAGAGTACATAGTAAGATTCATTTGCTTTGAAGTTGAGAAACTCATAATAAACATGATACCATAAATTTGTATAATATGCAATTACCTACTAGTTGGGGCTATCCTTTGACCCATTAGACAGAAAGTTTGCAAATTAAAATCAATACAAAGTTATTGCTTCTCCTGAGAGAAGTACCAGAAACTAGAACAGGAAATATACGATACTTTATTTTGTTTTTATTATTTTTGTATTCACAAATATTTGAGTTGTGGTCTCAGAGTTCTCTATTTTTGCTTATCATTCTCTCTCTCTCCTCTCTCTCTCTCTCTCTCTCTCTCTCTCTCTCTCTCTCTCTCTCTCTCTCTCTCTCTCTTTCTCTCTCTCTCTTTGCAGAACCAGGGATGGAACTCAGGCCCTTGCACTTGCTAGGGAAGCGCTTATTCTACTGAGCCATCTCCCTGTTCCCATCATTTTTCTTTCACTGATGCAAGATTTTAGTTTCATAAGACAGATTCTTATTTCCTAGACAATAGTTTCACATTATAAAGCACACACACACATGCACAGGCACATATACACACATGCCTATGCCTGTGAAAAACACATAGTCTCCACTTGATCTCCCATTCCTTTCTTGACCCTAGATGCTCAGCTGTGAGCACTACATCAGTTTGTAGTCACTCATTTTACTTGGGTTGCCACCGTGATAGATTACAATATCTTACCAAAGTCAGTTGTGCCTAATTACCTAAACACAGTCATTTCAAACTAGGTGCACTACCTACTAATGTTTTTATTTTCCATTATACTAATTGCTCTAAGGAGAAGGAAGATAAAAAATTGTGAAGCTTGTTTTAATA
This sequence comes from Ctenomys sociabilis, assembly GCA_004027165.1. NCBI lineage: Eukaryota > Metazoa > Chordata > Mammalia > Rodentia > Ctenomyidae > Ctenomys > Ctenomys sociabilis. The sequence continues at coordinate 224,250 of PVKA01000249.1, forward strand.
TAGGAAAAGCTGTATCTGTTAACATCAAACCTGTATATCAGCTAAATAAGTCTCATTACTTCTATATGAAAGGGATAATTTGGTGGGATTTAGTGTAGGAAGGAGATATAATTGATTATATCTATAATTTACTGTATAATTGATGAAAATGATTACTAGAAATCACGGGGCATAAGTAAAAGTTAGGTATAGGTACACCACTCTTACTAAAGGACTTTGCTTGAGTTAACTTTTCTCTGTATAGATTTTGTAACTGAATAGATATCAATTGATAAATAACTATGGCGAACTAACTATTTGGCCACAGAATTAGAATATGAGAATTGCTTTCTATACTCAAGAACTTTCTAGGAAAGTTAACTAAGTTAACTTAATTAAGAAAGTTAACCAATCTATTTAAAGTATATATTTTTTTATTATAAAATCAAGACTTTGAGTTGTATGTTATTCTGTACAACTCACAGAAGTATAGAACAAGCTCACAGCTGATAAATGTCGCGGATGTTATTCAAATCCAGAAATCTTTGGCTCAAAGATCGTGCTCTTTCCATCGATGACAAGCTGTTGACACTAAACATTTATAGGAACTCAGAAAGAAGAATGGATTTGGTTTAAATTCCCAAGCAGACATTCTAGAGCTCCTTGAGTTGCCTCTTGAAGAATGAATATGATTTTTTAAAAGCAGTACAGAGTCTAGAAGATTGCCTGGATATGGAGGACGTGAGGGGTACATGTGCAGAGACAACACAATGGGGTAAAACATAGAGGGCACTGGACACCCTGCTGATAAGTGAACTCTCGTCCTGAGTGAACTACAAGAGGCAATAAGGAATGCTGAGGCCCAAAACGAGATTCAGGAGGTGTCGACAGCCAATTCTTAGGATGTTTGGATGCCTGATTGGGAACAGCACAGTTTATATGGGAGAAATCAGAGTCACTGTATGCCCATCTTGCATGTAAAAAAAAAAAATTATTGATTTTCAAAAAGCAATCTAGGGAAAGAGCCTAGAATCTTTAAAATCTCATTGACAAAAGCTGCATTTTCCCTTCTCTTTGCAGTTCCCATGATTTAGACAACATTAGGAGTGTGTGGAGAAAAGTAGTAAGACTACCTAGGCAATTGCCTAATCATGCATTATTTACTTATTTCTCAAACAAAAATGAGGCTGTTAATAGGAAAGTAATTAATATAATCTTAAAATCAAAAATAATTATGTTGAAAGAATAATGTTTTATACCTACATAAGCTCCCCTTTAAGTGTTTTAAAAGTTATATTGATTAGTTGATGACAAATTTATCTTAAAGCTTACCCAAATGCACGGCACCATTGCTACTACCATGTACTATTTTTCAGCTATCAAACACAAAACTCAAACTGTCATGTGAAAGCTTGTTTCTGAAATGCTTTTAATTTACAAAAGAATAAGATCCTTTGCTTCTGGCAAAGGGAAACACTGATGAGTTCTCAACAGAGTGATATGGTCAGACTGTGTCCTGACAGCTTGTTTAAGATGCATTTGTGTAGATCTGCACTGGAGGGAGAGCAATTACATTCCAGCTATTGAGAAGAGGGTCTGCTCTTAAGCAGTGAGAGTTATAGGGAAATAGACACACCCCAGTAGTATTCTCAAGGCAAAGTAGAAGGAATGGAATGAGACTATGGGGTTGAAAGAGGAGAAAGCAGTAGAGGATTACTGTTGATATTTCTGTTAAAATGATTAGATAAACAACAATAAATTAAATAACATAGAGAATTAGGAGGAGGAGGAGGTTTGAAACAGTTAATTTGATTACTTTTGTGGAACACCCTGGGTTTTTCTTATTTTGGAGGGGCGGCTCACTCCATGGTGGGAGGCTAGGTCTAGTGGGAAGACTTGCATAGGTGGCCATATCTGAAAATGAAAGCATTAAGTCCAGGAGTCTGCTTGATCCTCTGACCTATTACCTACATCTAGCAAAGAAAAGAAGTCTAATTGCTTTCCTCTGGATCAGTGGGAGTGGGCATTTGTCTCAGTTGGACAGGTACTGTGGTCTGAGGATTACAGGTAGAGGGATCTCTTTTGTAGGGGTAGGGGATACCTCACAAACCCACAGGCTATGAAGTGGGGTAGAAAGGTCTGTGACTTGTAGGATTCCAAGATTACAGGTCCTAGAAGGAAATCACTCATTTGGAAATACATGGGGCTTATTTGGACCCATTATTTCCTAACTTTTCTCTGTGTTTTAGGTGTGTGTGTTTAAAAAGTGTATCTGTCAGTGTTTCAATAGAGAAAGACATACAAGTTACACAAATGTGCAGGAAATTCCAGGATTGGCTTATGAAGTTCAACTACAGAGTGTAATGAGGAAGTGAACAGTGAGTGTCTGAATTCTGGGAGGCTGAAGATTTGTCCCAAGTCTGCAGTTCATGGCAGTGTTCCATGTGAGCCTATACCAGGAGGCAGATGGGTCTGCAAGGGAAGCTGAAAAGTCCATGCCAGAAGGCTAAAGGATCTGAGGCAGAAATGGAAGTCTGTGTTAGAAGCCAGAAGATGATGTCCAAGCTTAAGGCGACGACTGCAGCTCCTCCTAATACCAGAAGACCACAATGCTGGGTTTAAGGTACCTGCATAGTTTGATCATTGGAGTTTCCCTGATCTGTGCTCATGCATGCCCATTTCAATTATTAATAGACTTCTTCATATTTCCTCTTGAAAATGTCTTTATTTGGGAAATAAATTATGTGATTAATTACTTTCAAAATTGGTGAGTAGACATGTCCCTTAGACGGATCTTAGTAAGAACCTCAAAAATGGAGGTCTGGAGGGTCACCTGGTTTGGCAGTGATCTAAAGTTCTATAGCGTGGCCACCTGAGAGTATTGGTGGAACTGCCTGGAGAGAATACATTTTTGTCATTATGGATAAATATGGGATCTTTGTTGACAGCAATGCCAACTAAAGGTAAAAAGAGAACCTCATGTCTACATGCTCAGAGAGAAATGAGGAGGAAATGGAATGCAACTCCCAAAGTCTGTCTTGAATTTGACAATTGCAGATTTATGGCTGAAGGTGACAGGAATTGTTTCAGTGGGAAGTTCAAAGTGCGAGAAAGAGCAGGATGGGTTGGGAAGTAAAAGACAGCTGAGAAAAATGATTCTGAAATATTTCCATGGGGAAAGGACTGGGTAAGAGTCAAAGCAGCATGCAAGACAAAAAGAGGGTAGAGTTTTAATTTTGCTTCAGAATCAGATGGCCAGGGGCTGGGGAGATGGCTCAGTGGAATAAGCACTTCCCTGGCCAGTGTGTGGACCTGAGTCCAATCCCCAGTTCCAAGAAAAAAAAAAGCAAAAAAAGAATCAGAGGGCCTTGAGTCTGAAGAAGAAATTTTAAGTAGTAAGAAGAGAATTTAGGAGACAGAAAAGTGAAGGAAGAGAAAGAAAGGCAAACAAAGAAGAAAGTGAAAAAGACTCAAACTTATCTAAAATACACTGATAAGCAAATAGGATTGCCAACAATAGATATGTCCATAGAATTAAAAACGGAACTGACCACATAGGAAATATAAAGTTCATGTGTTGGTATATAAGTCTTGATCTATCTAGGTCTTAACCATCCAGCAGAAAAGTATAAAAATGAAGTATACATCATGGGGCCATAATATTAAGCTGAGCTGTAAATGGCTATGGTCGACAATATCTTTGAATAACTCACTATTGTTGTGGAATGTTGGACTGTGTTGGATTGTGGTGTCGAGTTCAAGCACCTAAGTTAGTTGAATGACAATGGAGTGCCCACCTTTGACAGGTGTAGACAAAGGAAGGAGTGTAGAAAGAAAAAATCATGATGTGTGTGTATAGACAGTACAGTTGGGATAGATAACGCTGTGCTTCTACACAATTCTATGAGAGGCAAGATGTGCACTAATGGTGGTTGGACAGGATATTATGTCGGCTTCTAGTACTACAGTCATCCACTAGGAAAATAATTATTGAATTTTTGATATAATTCAGGTATAAAAAATAAGATAAGTAAGCAGCTACACTCTTAATTCACTGATAAGAGATATCTGCTAAAATAATATCTGTAAATATAATATCATGTATGCACCTTTTACAATACCAAAACATTATGAAAACAGTTTGCAGTGTATTAACTTATCGAATCTGTATTGTTAAGGTGTGTTGAAATTGTCTGATTGACATTTGTAGTTCAATAAAATAAAATAAAATAAAAAATAAATAAAAAAACAAAAAAAAGGAAAAAGTAAACTGAGAGATGATATAATTGGGGTTGAACTGCGTGGGCACGATGTACTCTGTATTTGTGACTGTCAGTTAACACATAATCAACAGATGATGACTGTCAAGGTCAGAAGGAGGTCACAATTTGAAGAAAGGAATTTAGTTTGTCAGAGATGTGTGCTTTAGGGAGATATTAGGAAACTCACAAAGGACAGGTTGCTACAGGTTCTAGGTTGGTATTGGCTAAACACTCCAAGATATATTCTAGGGCTCTGAAAAAACACGAGGTTCAAACTAGAGACTAAATACCATATTGGCACCTCAATATGAAAGAAGAAGGCAGTGCTGTAGGCTGACCTCATGTCAGATAAGAAATAGAAAGAATGCATTCTATATCCTAAAGACCAGGATGGGTCCTGGGCCTACGAATCACCAAGCCAGGATCAGATGCTTCGATGTTAGAATGTCCAATATAGGTATTTTTGAAATTTTACACCCAAATGAAGCTTAGGGACTCTGTGAAATTTAACAGTCACTTTTATGCCCAGGATGTTACCCCAAAATACCTAGAAACAGAGACATTGCTAATCTAGACATATGTTGTACCTCAGTGGTGAACTTGAGACATTTAGGCACCTGAGAAAGAAAAACAGGAGTGAGGCCTGAAACCCACAAGCATTCAGAAGGAACAGAGCGAACTTGTGAGGTTGGAGAAGGTTCCACCAGTTAATCCTCAGCTGTATTCCTGCTTCACACGATGAAGTTTCACAGGTTGCTTCACTCTCAGGCTTAAAACTTTCCTTCATTTCAAACCATGAAGCAGTGAAAGGAATAAATTAGGGCACTGGAAGGCCTTTCCATCTTTATTCTATGAACACAGGCATTGGGTGATGTAAGGGCCAATTGCAAGGGTTCTGCTAGGTGAACAAAAAACCTGTGGACCTTCCTGTTCTCTACACTCAGAACTATGCTAAGCTAATCATTGGATTGATTTAGTAATCCACATGCTTAATCCAAGCATCACCCACTCGAGATTCAGCCACCAGCAAAACAATCATCTAACTACATGATACTTTGGAGGTAAACTAGACAGAAGACGTAAGAGCAACCAGTAAGATCACTTTTTAATTTTAAAATCATTTATTCATTTATTTATGTGGTACAGGAGCTTACTGTGCCACTGCGACTTGTAGTGATCCTGCTGTCTTAGTTGTCCAAGCATTGGGATTACTGGCATGTAATCTCAGCATTGGGATTACTGGTTTTGGTGGCCGGTATGTCATGTGGTATCTGGGTTCTAACCTGGGCTCTTGAACTTTCCAGGCAGGCACTTAGACCACCCAGCTATTTCCCCAGCCTAGATCAGTGAGTTTTATATTGAAAATTCAAATTATCAAATTACAGATCAATCCAAGGCTATGGCCAGAAAGACTGAAGAGCCCCTTCATCTAAGAAAGCTGAGATATTACAGGTCTTCAGGGTTTTCAGTGAGGAAAAGAAAGAATAATGTCCTTTAAGCACAGCACCACTCTCCCAAGATCCAGCTATAAGTTCATTTCATATTCAATTACATTACTTGAGACACTCTTTTTTTATCATGGCTGTGAATATTATCTTGAATGCAAGAATTCAATAATGTGAAATAAAAAAATATATAGGAGGAAGAGGTTCCTACTTAGTGTCATTATATTTTCCATCAGATTCTTATAAATCAGAGTGTGCAAATGGATGATACATCTACTTAATTCTGTAGCAACAAATATATTATTTATACTAATTTGAATCTGTCATATGTTTTTATAAAAACTAATAGCTTCATGAAACTGCTGCTTCAGGCTACTGGGTAGCAAATCAGATAACTTTAACATATCAAGGGAGCTTATAGTTCAGATCTAAAAGGGCCCCAAAGCCTCAAGTGTTTGGGAGGTAACTGGGTTATTGGGGTGCTATAGAAGAATTTCTCTTTGGAGACAGGGTCTGGTCACAAGAGCTGGTCACTATACATGTGGGTCTATCTGCCTTCCCTTTTGTTTTATTTTTCTGCAACAAGGTGAGCTGTTTTCTTCTGTGTAGGCCCTTCTATCAGGCTATTTTTGTGTATGTCCCAGAGTATGGACTGAAACTTGTAAACTTTGAGTCACAATAAGCATTATCTCCTTTAAGTTTCAAGTGTAGGGTGCTTTGTCCCAGTGAGAGGGAAAGTGATTAAGAACATTCATCACTACCATCATGTCAGAGATGACCACTCTTCCCTACCAGGCCTTGGAGAGCAGAAAGCAGAACTCGTTACATCTTATCCAAGTGTCTTGATCACTCCTGAAATTCCTGAATTTATTCTCATTAAGATTCAATAGTTAGCAAAGAAAGCCAACATAGTTCATAGTCTGGGGGATATTGACTAACATAGCAAGGTACTCAATAAATATGGAAGTGTAATTTAAATTGTCATATGGGCATCTGCCTTTAAAGGGCTAGATATGTTCATGCAAGGTCAAAATATACAAGTAAAATATATTTCAAATTTCATGCATTTCTAACAACTCGATCAGATCCTCAGAAACTTTGCACTTGTAATAATATAAACATGTTTCACATATATAGTTAGAAGTACAACAAAGTCCAGCATGTGGAAGGACGCAGTAAATGCCTGCTTTTCTCCCAGTTATAGTGGTCCTGTACCAACATGGACTATGGTTGCACTTTATAAAAAGCCAAGAGAGACCTCTTTTTCTTCGAAAGCCACTATCATACGAATCTAGGAAACTATCTCAGTTACCACATGTTTTTCCTTCTCTTTTCCATCTCATGCTGTGTTGAGCCAGGTGTGAAAAAGGACACACATTAGCCAAATAGGTTAGGTCCGGCTAGCCAGATCAGTTCTCTGTACATTTTTATACCTCAGCACAATAACATCTCCACTATAGATACTTAATAAATTATAAATTATATATATATATATATATATATATATATATATATATATATATATATATATATATATATAT